>JAKUAJ010000177.1:0-44769 GCA_030562865.1 Kodamaea lidongshanica (nom. inval.)
TGTTTGATAAAGAGACAAGTCTAGTCAGTACCTTTCCATAGTACTACGCACTGTATCCTTCTCAGAACAGAACGAACGAATAGTGCTGCGAAGCAGTACTATGAGTGCTTGATACGTATTCACTCACTCACTCACGCCTCACTCACTCATTTTCGCTACTCAATCACTAACTGAACGAACCAACGAACGAACGAACGAACGAACGAACTCACGCACTCACTCAAATGTTCGCACTCACTCCTCACTCACACTCTCTGAACTAACACTCTCTCATACTCTCTCTCGCATTAATTGACATTTTATGAGTGTCATCTCCCAAGACACTTTCACTATATCAATTTTAAACTCAGGAACTCATAGTATACTTCGCAGCACTTTTTGTCCAATTGAATTCGAAAACTCAATAAAAATGAATAAATTATAGTGGGAGTTATCAGTGATTTACAGCATGAAATTATATGAAATCGTACAATAAGTTTATAGCTGAAAATGATATAAATGATATGAAAAGAGTTGGATACTCACTCACTCAAGCGAGCAAACGAGCGGAGCGAGTTTGTCCGTTCAGACTCAGTTTGACTGTTCAGACTCAGTTTGACTGTTCAGACTCAGTTTGTCCGTTCAGACTCAGTTTGACTGTTCAGACTCAGTTTGTCCGTTCAGACTCAGTTTGACTGTTCAGACTCAGTTTGTCTGTTTAGACTCAGTTTGTCCGTTCACACTCAATTCGTCTGTTCGCACTCAATTCGTCTGTTCACACTCAGTTTGACTGTTCACACACACTAACACACTCACACACTCACACACACACCCACTCACTCGCTTCGCTCGTTCGTTCATAAATGACATACATCAGCATAACCTTTAAGCATCTCCAAAGCACTATAATTTCAATTAACCAGCCACAAATAGTACTGCTTCGCAGCACTATTTGCAGCGTTTATAAAATCTCACAAATATCACCCAATATCATCAGGTATGGTGTTAGCATGGTCTTACCAATCTTGTAAATTACACTGAAAACAGCTTCGTTGGACCAAGGACGCTTGTACACATCCCAATAACCAGATGTCGATTTTGGCACTGTACCCCTGCTTTTTGTCCTCAACGATCAATCACTTTGGAAAAAAATGGTTCCTTGCATTCTTTGGTGGATATTTACGCGGATCCCATAATGATTACCAACTTTGTAGAAGATGCGTATATTGAGTAGTTATAGTCTAGTTTTAACCTGGCTAAATAGTGTTCTCTTTAGGAGTGTGAGTGTCCCTGACACTCTAAAGCAAAAACATGCACTCTAAAGCACGAAACATAGGACGAGTCGTGTAGGACAAGTCGAATAGGACAAGTCGAATAGGACGAGTCGTGCAGGACAAGTCGAATAGGAAGTCGAATAGGACGAGTCGAATAGGACAAGCCAACTAGGATAAGCCGAATACGCCAACTAGTACAATCCGACTAGAACAAGCCGAATTTCTGTTGTAACCTTCAGGTATCACGTCAATGAATTTGGTTAAAAATTCCGAGTATTTAGCTTAGTTTTGAACACCCATTGTGTTTAATAGACTTCTTTAGTGGATTTCTCTATGAGTATTTGTATTTTCCGAGGTTATATTTCCCGAGGTTATTTCCCGACGTTGTTGTAAACCACCTACATAGAAAATGAAAATTGCTTAATCTCGCACCATTCTAGGTCAAGCCCGGTTCAGGTAAGGTAAATGCCCCGCTGGACCAATTCAAAATACCGGCATTGGTAAAGTCACTATACTGATCTGTTCCCGGAACTTTGCGACCCAACCGTAAGTAAATTTTCAAATCCTTTGACTTTTGCAACCCAATCTTGATTAAATTTTGTAATTCTTCCAGATCCCGAACCAAGTTCTTGACATTCAAAGATGCCACTTTTTCACCAACGTAGTATTCAATGTCGTTAATTAATAAGGAAATACCCAGGAACTTTGATTGTGGGAGATCTGTATGTTTCCAAGTTAACAAGCCCAGAATTGGATTATAGGCGAGAATTGTAGGAGGAGAAACCACCCCTAAAGGATCGTCTCTTTGTAACAGAATGCCAGTCTCGAGAATGGAAGCCAATCCCCAACGCAGAGCACCAGAAAGAAACAACCCCAAAAGAATACCTTGAAATATAAATGAAGTCACCCCCCTGGTCAGACATCCTGGTAATAGAATCAAGGCAAGAATATAATGATGTACACGTAAGGTAAGACCAGGCAACTGAGATAAGATAAAAAGGGTCAAAGCAAACAATAAGTAGATGATCAAGTATTTCCTGAATTTACCAGCAAGCCATACTTTGTAACCTTGAATTACAGCACATACCAAGATCAAGCAAACAATCCCAAGAATTGCAAACAATGATTCAGGTTGGCTTTTGATATCGTTTATTGTTAACCGATCTGTTGGGAGTCTATCGAAGGTGACGTTGTTAAGGAGGCCAATCCAGAATAATGGGTACCATAGAAGAACCTTACATAATGGTGATCCTTGATGAGTTTTACCCTGTTGTAAGCATTTTCTAGCTGATGAGTGCCAAACAACGTACATGATGAAGCAACTTGGTAAGAAACGTTCCCAACATAAGGATAATAAAGAAGAGAACTCGTTCAAGTTATCATTATTAGTGATCATGGGAGGGTCAGTGGCCAACCCAACAGTCCAGAAGCCAGCAATAGCCACAGTCCAAAAGGAAACGGCCCCACTGGATAAATAAACCACGGGGATACCAAGAATGATATTTGTCATCAAGAGAATTAACCGAGGGTCATAACAAGTTTTGAACTTGGACTCTAGCTTCTTAAAGTAAAAGCTTGCCTTGAAGAAGGAATCGAAGGAGATGGAATCATCAGTTCCATAGTATCCTTTGGAGCTTTCAAATGATGCTTGCGCTCCTGAAGAGGCAACACGTGCACAGCCTCCCCAAAAGGGGGACACAATCCCAGCATGTACAGCAGCAGCACAAGCATAAGAGTCTGCTCTGTATGGGGCAGTTAAAGCTTTCTTTTGGGCTACGGGGGATCCACCACCAATAATGAATGATTTGTATTTGATTTGTTGGTCTCCCACAGGTAAATAGGAGTAGGTCCAGGATCGATCACACAAGGCCGGACATCGGATAACCACCTCCTCGTCGGGTTTAAGCCCACATTCCTCTGCGTTCAAACCACACTGGCCGTTCTTACCTCTCCAATTGATCTGGCTACCACATGAAAGAACCATTGCCTTCACCAGTCCATCTTGGGAGCGTAGGGGGTCAACGTAGTATGGAATCAATATCTCGTAACATAGACCAAACCAAAGGATATAATAACAAATAAGCAACGCAATACGGTACCCACGATGCACACGGTGTCTGAATTCGTATGGGAAACCTTCGATTTTGGGCAAAAGCTTTTGAAATATAACTGGGGACTCATCACTCCTATTCAACGGACCCCACCAAAGGTACTGGAAAAAGGCAACAACCCGGTATTGGGAGTACTCCCGATTCATAAACACGGGAGAGGCACTGGAATGTACTGGCGCAGACTCCACATCTGTCTGGTCCACAGGTTGATAGTTCATCAGATCAGGTATGGTGATTTCTCAAAATTATTAGCGATTTGTCTCTCAAGGAGAACTTTAAGTATAAAGTTAGACTTTTAAAGCTTGGCTGGTTTTTACGGAAATGGGGTTATGACTAGTTATTTAGATGTTCCTTATGCGGTGAAGCAGATGCTGTGAAGCAGCCTATGCTGCTTCACAGCATAGGGAGTATTATGACGTAAAAGGGTTTAGTTTGAAAAGTTTTGATTGTGTAGCGCATTGTGTGAGTGGTTTATTATACATATCGGGGAGGATGGTGGAAAGTGGGATGGAGTCAGAATCTTGGAGAACTTTTAGATTGATTTGAATATGAAGCAGTAATATAAAAAGTTTATATAGATGGTGAGTTTATATAATGTACTATAGTACTAAAGTGTACTCATAGTACTGCAAAGTGAAGTGTACTCATAGTACTGCGAAGTAGTACTGTATTTTCGCAGTAGTTAACTTTGCAGTATCACTCATGAACGAGCAATCTCTCACTCACACTCACACTCTCACTCACTCACTCACTCACTCACTCACTCACTCACTCACACTCACACTCTCACTCACTCACTCACTCACTCACTCACTCACTCACTCACTCACTCACTCACTCACTCACTCACTCACTCACTCACTCACTTGTTATGCTCGTTCGTCAAAATCATCACCTCTCTACTCTTGATCACATCTAGTATCGAAACATCTAGCAAATGGGAGAGAGCCTGACTTAAAAATACCCTTTTGGGCAAGTTGCAAAGATGACAAATTATGATTACTTTTAGAGAGTTGTGTTCATGGTATTGCTATTCATTGCTGCTTACGATTACAATGAGTGTTTGATTCATAGAGCCCTACCTTAGAGGGTATACTGACTGATACTGAATAAGAAAAACTGTCATGTTGAGCTTTCCTCACACAAAAATGTCTGGTTGTACTAGAGGCGTAGTTATGAGAAGAATGAGGTTGATTTGCAGGTGGAACTAAACGAGGTTTGCATTGTAGGCGGGAACTGATAGTACGAGGTTTGCTTTGGTGGGTATATTCATGTACTCTTTTGAGTGAGAACGAGCAAAGTGAGTGTGACAGAGTGAGGGAGTTCCATGTGTAACTTAGGGTATACTGTTATATTGTATACGGTTGTTTTATCCTATTGTATCCTGCTGTACCTTTTTGTATTGTATCCCGTTATACTGTATTCTGCAACTAGAAATTCATTACTAATCCCATACATAAGATCACTCAATTCATTCCTTAAACTTGAAACTGGTTCTTATATCGAGCACGTTGAAACCAAAAAAGGAGTTTCCAAATTATTCTTGAAAAAGCATCAAAAAGGTTCAGTTACTTGTACTTTGTTTCTATCCAGCTATGCGTGTATTGAGCTTAAAAGATATACAAGAAGAAGAGGAAGAAAAGGAAAGTTCAAGTGCTGCGAAGCAGTACTTTGCATTATTACACGAAGAACTAATAGTGCTACGAAGCAGTACTTTGCATTATTACACGAAGAACTAATAGTGCTACGAAGCAGTACTTTGCATTATTACACGAAGAACTAATAGTGCTGCGAAGCAGTACTTTGCATTATTACACGAAGAACTAATAGTGCTACGAAGCAGTAATATAGCATTATTACACTCGCACTCATAGTACTGCTTCGCAGCACTATTCGCAACACTATTCGCAGCACTATTCGCAGCACTATTCGCACTATAGCACTATTACACTCGCACTCATAGTACTGCTTCGCAGCACTATTCGGCTCAAGCATAAACACAGGAAACACAATCAAAAAATCAAACTCATGATGTCACGTATATAAAAATGCGCAAGCCCGGAATCGAACCGGGGGCCCAACGATGGCAACGTTGGATTTTACCACTAAACCACTTGCGCAGCTCCGCGACGGGGAATTGAACCCCGGTCCCCCGCGCGACAAGCGGGGATTCTAGCCACTAAACTATCACGGAATTTGTTGGAAAATTTGTGTATGTGGGAACCAGGTTGAGATTGGGGATTCTTGTGACTGTGAATCCATACTATTAAGTATGCCGCTCATTCACTCAAATGTTCGCACTTACTCAAATGTTCGCACTCACTCAACCACTCACTTGCTTCGCACTCACTTGCTTCGCGACAAGACCGTGCCGCACTAATGAACCGAGTGATATTGTGAGTTTAGTATGGCAGTGTTGTACTCTTCTGAATAGTATTCACCACCAAATCAAATCAGCCAAGCCAAGTCCCAAATGGAATATCACGATTGGTTTGCAAAGCTCTTGAAAATCAACCTGTTTGATGGGGGCAGTCTGATATCTAGAGAAATTGTGCAAAATTAGATAAATATGTTTAGCCCTGTTCTAATGTCAGTCTCAACACTCTATTTTTAATGTCATATAGTCTTGTTTTGTCATTGGCTTTATATACTTAAGGCTCAGATTGTCCTTCCAAGTCTATACCAAATTTTATGAGTGCGATCGATTTGTATTGGTTGTATTCGATTAGATTTGACATCAATTTTTTAGTAAAACAGAGTATATCGATTCATCATTAATATCATCAAAATAGTATGAAATCTTAACAATAGTACTCAGTTCATAAAATCACTTTAAAAACAATCACTCTTTCGTTACTACTCTCCTTCGTGCGCTTGTGAAATCTGAGTCTGAAAATATGATTAACTCTCCAGGAGCTCTTTTTGACTGTCTCATTCCAAAGTAACAATTAGAGCCCATACCATTGGATTCACCATTTAATTGGGGATATCACAATACACTCACCAACTAAAGCTTGGTATATGGCTATTACAATATGTTGAGCACACCACGCGCACTAGCTTGAAGTTTTTGCCTAGTTTGTTAGAACACTCCACTTGTGTTTTGTACTTGTGGTGTTTGGTTGATTTAGGTGATTTTTTGAGCAATACCGTTGATACAATACCGTTGATTTCAGCAATACCGTACTTGATTTGATGAGTACCGTACTAGTTTAACTTGCTGTTTTGATCATTTACAAACCAAGTCAAATTTACAAATCAATATCAAATCAAACACTAGCGAATACACTATTGACAAGTGCTCTACCAAAATAAATAGTTTTAAAATTGGTAATCCTGCTCCATTCCGATTGCAAGCGAACGAGCGAACGAGCGAAACGAGTGAGTTTGTGAGTGCGTGAGTTCGTTCGTGAGTAACAAATTCTTTGATCGAGTTCGTTCGTTGGTTCGTTCGTTCGTTGGTTCGTTCGTGAGTAGCAAATTCTTTAATCGAACAAGTGAAGCGACTGACTTTTATACATACTAATACAAATACAAATATTAATACAAATACTCATCACCTAACATTAACTTTGCAGACTTAACTTTGCAGTAGTTAACTTCGTATTACTATATCCTCGCAGTACTTAACTTGCAATGCATTTCATTTAAAGCACATTTTACTGATTGCCCTACAATTCATTTAAAGCACCTCTCACAACATCTGGTGTACGACCTAAAAGTTCTTTGCTGTACTAAAGCTCTGGTTATAGGATAAAGTATTACACTTGCCACGGGGGTAGGAATCAACCAGAGGAAGTATGCTCAACAGAATTATTCCAAACGTGCATGATTGCTCTAGGTTAAACATGCAAAGTTTGGATTGAATGTGACATCAATAGGAGACGAGCAAGGAATTATGGCGATCAAAATGCATGCGGACCAAAGGTGTCACATACAACTGACCTCAACATTTGACAGCGATTTCCCTAACATTTGATAGCGGTTTCCAAACATTTGATTGCCATATCACCTCAACGATATCACCAACCTAGACATTCAAAACAGCCACCTTTCTGTTTTAGTCCAGTCCATCCGCTTATTCTTTCATCATCTTGATTCAATGTACAAGCTCACATGCAGTTATATACGAGCTAGCTGCATTTTGCTGCATTTTGCTGTGTTTTTTTGCATCCATTCCCATTTCGATCAATTGCAAACGAATAGTGCTGCGAAGCAGTACAATGAGTGCTTGATACTCACGAACAAGCGAACGCTCGTTCGTGAGTTCGTGAGTACGAACATTCGTTCGTGAGTTCGTGAGTACGAACATTTGATCGCTCGTTCGCTCGTTCGCTCGCTCGTTCGTTCGTTTGTTCGTTCGTATCTAGCACTCATACAAGATTAGTAATATAGAAGGACAATATCTGCATAAGATAACGCCAATTGTATTATCCGTAAAACTGGCTATTAAGGGTGGTTACTAAAATTCGCATTACTATATCTTCGCATTACTATATCTTCGCAGTACTTAACAGTACTTAAATGGTCTTCCAAAGTGTTCGTTTTTAACACCTTCACCTCAAATGTATTTCCTTATTAGCAGCTGAATTACTCCGAATTCACTTTATCTAATGCATGTTTCTTTAACGTTCCTAGTCCTGGAACTGCTTCTTATATTGCAAAGCCCAGTATTTCCCTCTGCTTTCCAAAGCTTTTTCCTGACTTTATAACTAGCCATATTTCTTGCACTTTTCTTTATCGTTCATTATCCTAGAACTGCTTTAATTTCCATAAAGCCCTGCAATTAAGCGTTTGAATGCTTACAAGGGTGAATCAGAATGGAGGTGGTGTTGATAGCAACCGGTAACGGCTCTATGGTTGCTGTTTTATCTCTGTAGATTTATATCCTCAAACATTTGATTTGGTAGGAGGGGGATTCCATTTGAATTGAAGCCCACAAGGTATAATTTGGGGACTCTATACGAAGTTGAGTATGTGATGTACAAGTTATATTTTCTCAAAGGGTTATCGTTGTCAATGAGTTCCAAGTCATCAACGGAGCGAGTGAGCGGAGTGAGTGAGACGAGAGGAGCACACGAGAGGAGCACACGAGAGGAGCACACGAGCGGAGCAAGTGAGCGGAGCGAGTGAGTGCGGCGAATAGTTTGCAAGTGAATTGATTGAGATTAGTTTGCTAGGTTAATAATGATTTAGGCGAACGAGCGAACAAACGAGCACACGAGCGGAGCGAGTGAGTGGGGCAAATAGTTTGCTAGGTTAATAATAATTTAGGCGAACAAGCGAACAAACGAGCACACGAGCGAAGCGAGTGACTTAGTGACTTAGTGACTTAGTGACTTAGTGACTTAGTGATTAACGCATTCTGAGCGAGTAATGTATTCTGAATATGATGGCCACTATGATAAATAAATTTTGTAATCTCACGCACTCAGTGCGAACATACGGTCATTTTGTAATCTCACGCCCTCAGTGCGAACATACGGTCATTTTGGGAGATTTATCATAATGTGTGTACATGACATTCACATTAAATACACATGCATTGAAGATAGTTTTGAGTTTTAGATTTGTTTAGTTGAGGATTCCGCTACTCCTCAAAACTCGCTTCGCTCGTTTGTGAGTACCAACCTTCACAGTCATACTCCAAATAAGAACAAACGAGCGAAGCGAGTTTGTGAGTACGTGAGTGCGAACATTTGAGTTCGTGAGTTCGTGAGTTCGTGAGTGGGTGAGTGAGTTCGTGAGTGAGTTCGTGATTGAATAAGAACAAACTCGCTTCGCTCGTTTGTGAGTTCGCTCGTTGGTGAGTTCGCTCGTTTGTGATTGAATAAGAACAAACTCGCTTCGCTCGTTTGTGAGTTCGCTCGTTTGTGAGTTCGCTCGTTTGTGATTGAATAAGAACAAACTCGCTTCGCTCGTTTGTCAGTTCGCTCGTTTGTAAGAACAAACGAGCAAAGTCTAATATAACAATAGCAATAACACCAGCATTAGGTATAAATCCTGCTATAAATCCGAATAAAGATGAACTCATTAAATTAAATATTAATGAACCTAAAATTAACATTAATAAATGTCCTGATAATACGTTAGCTGATAAACGTAATCCTAAAGAAAAAGCTCTTGAACTATATGATAATGTTTCAATTAATATACAGGTACTAATGCTAATGGTGTTCCACTAGGTACAAATAAACCAAAAAATCCTAATTTATGTATATTAAAACCTATTATAACATTACCTAATCATAATGTTAAAGATAATGAAACTATAGCTACTAATTGTGCAGATATTGCAAATGAATATGGTAGAGTTCGCTCGTTTGTGAGTACGTGAGTGCGAACATTTGAGTTGGTGAGTTCGTGAGTGCGTGAGGCGTGAGTGAGTTCGTGATTGAATAAGAACAAACTCGCTTCGCTCGTTTGTGAGTTCGCTCGTTCGTGATTGAATAAGAACAAACTCGCTTCGCTCGTTTCGCTCGTTCGCTCGTTTGTGATTGAATAAGAACAAACTCGCTTCGCTCGTTTGTCAGTTCGCTCGTTTGTGAGTTCGCTCGTTCGTGAGTGAATAAGAAAAAACTTGCCAAGATACTGTTTGAATTGTTATTAGCTTTAATTGTAAGGTTTCAATCAGCTTATATCGAAAAATTAGTTTTATACCTTCCCAAAGTCTTTAATTTTCCACAACGACATTAATCAGTTCATATGTGTACTAATTTCCTTGATATTGATTCTGATCAATATCCATAGATTCAGTTTCATCTTTTCTGGAATAATTTTCATAATTATCCTGATATCTGTAACTATTCCCATTTCTATCTCCAGAATCATTCTCTGGTCTTAGAATGTCATAAATGATGTCCTCAAATCATACTTTTCATTAAATGATGTAGTTTCCCTGATACAACGAATAACTTTTTAATCTCACTGGACTGCATTTCATACTCTGCCAAAGTTGCACGAATCTTTGGTCTGAGATTTAATACGAACGAACGAATGAACGAGCGAAGCGAGTGAATGAGTGAGTGAGTGAATGAGTGAATGAGTGAGTGAGTTCGTGAGTGAGTTCGTGAGTGAGTTCGTGAGTGAATGAGTGCGTGAGTTCGTGAGTGCGTTCGTTCGTTCGTTCGTGAGTGCGTTCGTTCGTTCGTTCGTTCGTTCGTTCGTTCGTTCGTGAGTGAGTGAGTGCGAACTTTTGAGTGACCAAAGTTGCACGAATCTTTGGTCTGAGATTTAATATTAAAGCTTGCACCTAATTGTCAACTTCAAATTCCGGTTCAAATGCTCGAATTAAATATACCAAATATCCAATTTCTTTAACGTGCTCCTCAAGCGAACCTTTCTGTTTCAAATAAAATTTCAAGTTCAATTTCTTTGATGACATACCAGACGACTGCAAAATTCTTCCTTGAAGTTTCCCTTATGAAACTCTAACCAATTTTCGCACATCATATACCCATCTCTTAGATGTTCCTTGTAATCCTTCCCAGAATAACACAAATGGATGTAAGGCTTCACTCCTCCTATATGCCTTCCAATAATAAGGTATAAGGAACTCATCCACTTCTGCACAATATCTTACTGCAGCCAAATTGTCTCCCAAAGCGGGCTCAAGCTTTGGATAATTTGCTCGTGGATCCCAAAGCGGGCTCAAACTTTGGATAATTTGATCGTGGATCCGGTTCAAAACTCTCCCAATTCTCAAATGAATAAACACCTAAGAATCTCTGTTCCTCGAAACTCATTCGTAACTAATGGATCTGATTATTATAACCAACCCACAACTACCAAGTGTTTTATAGATTAATTATAACCAATTTTATAACCACCCACCGGCTGCTACCAAGTGTTTTATAACTCCTCAACTCAGCTATATCGAGTTAAATGTGGCCATTTATCTAGTTAAGATTTCAATGAGTATCCTGATGTATTATCTGTGAGTTCTGTCAAACCCCTGAATCCTAGACCCCATATGAGTCGGAATCTAGTGACCAGCTAATTGGAATGTATTGAGTACTATATCCTCGTAGTACTATATCGCAGACTTAACTTTGCAGTACTTAACTTCGCAGTACTTAACTTTGCAGTACTATATCCTCGCAGTACTTAACTTCGTAGACTTAACTTCGCAGTACTTAACTTCGCAGGGCTATATCTTCGCAGTACTATATCTTTGCATTACTATATCCTCTTAGTACTATATCTTCGCATTACTATATCCTCGCACTACTAAATCTTCGCAGACTTAACTTTGCAGAACTTAACTTCGCATTACTAGATCTTCGCATTACTATATCTTCGCAGTACTATATCATCGCAGTACTATTCACCTTCACAGAACTTACTCATAGTACTGCTTCGCAGTACTATTCGTCTTCACGGCAGTACTATATCCTCGCAGTACTATATCCTCGCATTACTATATCTTCGCAGTACTATATCCTCGCAGTACTTAAATTCGCAGACTTAACTTTGCAGTACTTAACTTCGCAGTAGTTATCTTCGCAGTAGTTATCTTCGCATTACTATATCTTCGTACTATATCCTCGCAGTACTATATCCTCGCAGTACTATATCTTCGCATTACTATATCCTCGCAGTACTATTCGTCTTCACGGCAGTACTATATCCTTGCAGTACTATATCTTCGTGGTACTATATCCTCGCATCACTATATCTTCGCAGTACTTAACTTCGCAGTACTATATCTTCGTATTATATCTTCGCAGTACTATATCTTTGCATTACTATATCTTCGTAGTACTATATCTTCGTAGACTTAACTTCGCAGTACTATATCTTCGCAGTACTTAACTTCGCAGTACTTAACTTCGCATTACTATATCTTCGCATTACTATATCTTCGCATTACTATATCTTCGCAGTACTATTCACCTTCACAGAACTTACTCATAGTACTGCTTCGCAGTACTATTCGTCTTCACGGCAGTACTATATCTTTGCAGTACTATATCTTCGCAGTACTATTCACCTTCACAGTACTTACTCATAGTACTGCTTCGCAGTACTATTCACCTTCACAGTACTTACTCATAGTACTGCTTCGCAGTACTATTCACCTTCACAGAACTTACTCATAGTACTGCTTCGCAGTACCATTCGTCTTCACGGCAGTACTATATCTTTGCAGTACTATATCTTCGCAGTACTATTCACCTTCACAGTACTTACTCATAGTACTGCTTCGCAGTACTATTCACCTTCACAGAACTTACTCATAGTACTGCTTCGCAGTACCATTCGTCTTCACAGTACTTACTCATAGTACTTAACTTCGCAGTACTATATCCTCGCAGTACTTAAATTCGCAGTACTATATCCTCGCAGTACTTAAATTCGCAGACTTAACTTTGCAGTACTTAACTTTGCAGTACTATATCCTCGCAGTACTATATCCTCGCAGTACTTAACTTCGCAGTACTTAACTTCGCAGTACTATAACTTCGTGTTATATCTTCGCAGTACTCTATCTTCGCATTACTATATCTTCCTATTATATCTTCGTATTATATCTTCGCAGTACTATATCTTTGCATTACTATATCCTCGTAGTACTATATCTTCGCAGTACTATTCATCTTCACAGAACTTACTCATAGTATTCATCTTCACAGAACTTACTCATAGTACTGCTTCGCAGTACTATTCACCTTCACAGAACTTACTCATAGTACTGCTTCGCAGTACTATTCACCTTCACAGAACTTACTCATAGTACTGCTTCACAGTACTATTCATCTTCACAGAACTTACTCATAGTACTGCTTCGCAGTACTATTCATCTTCACAGAGCTTACTCATAGTACTGCTTCGCAGTACTATTCGTCTTCACAGTACTTACTCATAGTACTGCTTCGCAGTACTATTCACCTTCACAGAACTTACTCATAGTACTGCTTCGCAGTACTATTCGTCTTCGCAGTACTATTCGTTACACTTGAATATCCTGCCCAATACTCAAACTAGATATCGAATTCTCCAACGCAACATCATTCTGCTCTTCACCTCGACTCGCCTGACCATTAACATTCCTTCTATCAACATATCTCCTCTGAACTGGCTTACTTACAACCCTAGGAACTTGCTCCATAACAACTGGAGGTGCCTTATCAATCACATATTTCACATCAATACCTTCACCATGAGTCTTTAAATAATACATTCCAGTTTTCAACCCCTTTTTCCATCCATGAAAATGCATCAGGGATAAACGACTAACTGAGCAGTTTGCAATGGATATATTTAAAGATTGGGATTGATCGATAAAAGGGGCTCGATCAACAGCCATATCAACCAAACTTTTTTGTCTAATATCCCATACAGTTTTGAACAACTCCTTGGTGTCATTGGGTATATCGGGGATGGTTTGAATGGATCCTTTGGCTGCTATGATTTGATTTTTTAAACTTTCAGACCAAATTCCCATGTCAAAAAGTTCTCGAATCAAATGTTTATTGATAATATGAATATCCGTATCAAGAATACGTGCAATGCACACATTGCTTGATATAGGTTCGAAACTTTCATTGTTTCCTAAAATTATCGAAGTACTTGCTGTTGGCATAAGTGCAACTAATACAGAGTTTCGTAAGCCATATTTTAAGATTTTATCTTTTGTTGAATCCCAATCATAATAACCAGTTGGTTTAACGTTCCATAGATCAAACTGTAAAATACCTTGAGAAGCAGGTGAACCTTGATAATTAGGGTATGGACCATCTGATTTAGCTAATTCAACAGAAGATTCAATAGCTGCATGATATATTGTTTCAAAGATTTGAATATTTAAATCTTTAGCTTCTGATGATTCAAATGGAAGTTGTAAAATTAAAAAAAAATCAGCTAAACCTTGTACACCAATTGAAATAGGTCTATTTAAAAGGTTAGTTACTTTAGCTTCTGGAATTGGATACAGATTGATATCGATTAATCGATTCAAATTTTTAATCACAACTTTAACAACTCTATGAAGCTTCTCAAAGTCAACTTCAATGGTTTCAGCTGTTTTAATTATAAAGGAAGGTAAGGAAATCAGTGCAAGCATAGGAGCCAGAACATTTTCTTTATCAGAATATTGAATAATCTCACAACATAAATTACCTGATTTAATGATTCCGACATTCTTTTGATTCAGTTTTGAATTACATGAATCTTTATATAAGAAAAATGGAGTTCCGGTTTCTCTTTGAGCATTTACAATATGTTGCCAAAGATCTTGAGCTTTAACTATGTTACGTACCCGAGAAGGTTCTGATTCATAAGATTCATATAGTTTTTTAAATTCTTCTCCATATGTATCAGATAATCCTGGAGCTTCATTTGGTGAAAATAAACTCCATGTCATATTTTTTTCAACTCTTTCCATGAATAAATCTGGGATCCATAAAGCTGGGAAAATATCCTTAGTACCATCTTTTGTTCTTAAATTAACAAATTCAAACACGTCTGAATGCCAAGGTTCCAAGTAGAGTGCAAAAGCTCCTGGCCTTTTATTTCCGCCTTGATCGACATATGTAGCTGTATTGTTAAAAACTCGAATCATTGGGATAATCCCCAGTGAGGTACCATTGGTACCCAGAATATGTGACCCTTCAGAACGAACATTATGGATATGAAGACCTATTCCACCGGTACTTTTTGATATTAAAGCACAACTTTTTAATGTATCGTAAATTCCTTCCAACGAATCATCTTTCATCCCAACAGAGAAGGACGATGATAACTGTGAGAAGGGCGTACCTGCATTAAAGAGAGTTGGTGAGCTATGAATATAGTATTTTTGAGACATCAATTTATAAGTTTCAATGACTTTAGGGATATCATTACCATGAATAGCAATTGAAATTCTCATGAGCATATGTTGAGGTCTTTCCATGATTTGATCTTTGATACGAAGTAAATATGATCTTTCTAAAGTCTTGAATCCAAAGTAATCGTAGGTGAAATCATTACGATCATCAATGGCTTGGTCTAAAACTTGAGCATTAGCCATAATCACTTGATAGTTTTCTTTGGATATAAATGGTGAATGCGACCCATTATGATCTCTATACTCATACAACTCTTTGGATACTTGAACAAACAGCAGTTTGGTTTGTTTATGAAGATTGGAAACAGCTATACGTGATGCAAGAATAAGATAATCTGGATGTGTACTTGCCATACCAACTGCTGCCTCGGCTGCCAAATCATCAAGTTCAATAGTATTGACACCAGGATAAACTCCCATAATCACCTTTTGCGTAATCTGAACAGCATCCACAAGTGGATCAAGCTCGTAGCAAAGTCTTTCAACACGTGCTGTGATCTTGTCGAACCTTACAGGTTCTTTATGTCCTCCCCTTTTAAAGACAAATGACATGAAATTTCCGAACGAGCGAAGTAGCACGAGCGAAGTGAGTGCGTGAGTGCGTGAGTAAGTGAGAGCACGAGCGAAGTGAGTGAGTACGAGCGCAGCGAGTGCTATGAAGGTTTACGAGAGCAGCGAGTCCCCTAAAGGTTTATTGAATGTGACTTTATTCTTATCCTTGATATTTATCCTAGATATTCATATTATATTGATATACGTTTATCATGTATTCACAGTATATCACATTATGTCATTTCACATATACCCACTTGCACGAAAGGACTCTACTACTTTAAGGCAGTAATATTCAGATTCTCAGTCAGTCAGTCAGATTCTTAGTCAGTCAGTCAGATTCTTAGTCACTCACTCTCAGTCACTCACTCTCCGTCACTCACTCTCACTCACGCACTTCCTCACTCACTCACTCACTCACTTCGCTCGCTCACTAACTCACCAACTCACCAACTCACCAACTCACCAACTCACCAACTCACCAACTCACCAACTCACTCACTCCCACATTTACTATCTCACTTACTCACTCACTCAAACTCACTCACTCACTCAAACTCACTCACTCACTCAAACTCACTCACTCACTCAAACTCACTCACTCACTCAAACTCACTCACTCACTCACCCGCTTCGCTCGCTTGCATATTTACTTGATATTCGCTACTCAATCATACTAACTCAATTACTCAACTCATCACTCGTTTGTGAGCCTATAAAGGTTTCACACTTATTCACTCACTCACGCACTTACTCACGTACTCACTCACTCGCGAACTCACTCACTCCCTCACTTTCTCACTTTCTCACTCACTCACTCACTTTCTCACTCACTTTCTCACTCACTCACTCACTTTCTCACTCACTTTCTCACTCACTCACTCACGTACTCACTCACTCACTCACTCGCTTCGCTCGTTCGCTCGTTCGTTTGCTCGTTCGTTCGCTCGTTCGTTCGCTCGTTCGTTCGCTCGTTCGTTAGCAATCCTATTGTCATCCTTATCGTGAATAACCAAAAAATACTTTCAACAAAAGCATTCTCATATTCATATCATTGGATGAGATGAATTGGATATTCACGTTTGGCATGATAGTGCTCGGGATTAGGCTTAGTAGTTTCAAGTTGTACCAAGCTATATACAAAGTGGTGGGTGATAGATGTTTAGGGTGTCAGTCGAATAGTTAATTCCAGAAAAACAATACAGTAAAGAAATACAGTAAAGCGTTACAGTAAAGAAATACAGTAAAGCGGCAATTACAGTAAAGAAATACAGCATTACGAAAATTACAGTAAAGCATTATAATAAATGTCATTTACAGACAACTTGGGTACCCTCACACTACAGTGACACTTTATTCACACTATATTCATACTCTTAATTTCATTTCATTATAACAGTCAAATACATCAGCGATAACCTTTGATGTTTGCTTCCAAATTCAACCTTTAATGTCGCTTGAGGTTAACCTTTAGCTATTTGCCCAAAATCATCTCACGAAACTGAGTGGCTTAGAATGTGTTAGGAACAAACCAGAGAAGCTGTCTATAAAAACCGTCAGCTGTAAATTGTGTTGCGGTACGGGTCTTGTGAAATCAGAGTTTAAAAGAACCAGAGGATTGAAATAATCTTTAATGTCATGATACTTTTTGATATTACGCTTTTATTGCAATTGCAAAGCTTTTACAATCATCAACTTCCTTCCCTCGGAGCAGCAAATACTTGCATTCATGATCCACTTCATGATCCCATTCATGATCCCCTTCATGATCCCCTCATGATCCCCTCATCATCCTACAATTATATCCTATTTCATTTTATTTCATTTTATTGGTATCTAATATCTTTGAATCACTCACGAACTCACTCACTCACTCAAACTCACTTACTCACTCACTCTCACTCACGCACTCACGCACTCACTCACTCACTTACTCACTTACTCACTCACTCACTTACTCACTCACTCACTCTCGCACTCACTCTCGCACTCACTCACTCACTCACTCACTCACTCACTCACTCACTTACTCACTCACTCACTTACTCACTCACTCACTCTCGCACTCACTCTCGCACTCACTCTCGCACTCACTCACTCACTCACTCACTCACACTACACTCTCTTCGCTCGTTATTTCGTTATTTCATTTTATTGGTATCTAATATCTTTGAATCACTCACTCACTCACTCACTAACTCGCTTCGCTCGTTAGTTCGTTCGCTCGTTAGTTCGTTATCTAAACAATAGTCGGGTCAACAACATGCAAGGCAATACCAGTACCACCAGTGCAATCGTTGTTAGCTAAAGAATACTTATTCTCTCCCGATGGACATGCCATCCAGTTGTTGTGGCCATTGAGCACCAAGTTGGTATCTTTAATGTCAAACCCACTGGTTGGCTTTTCATTTGGTCCCACGCTTCCCAACTCTCCAGTGTTGCTATCCAAGTACACACCGGTACCGTCCTGGTCAACCAAGGTACCGTCTGGGTTCAAGGTGAAGGATACGCTAACTCCATCCTGTCCACCCACAGAGAACACATGAGGATGTTCGTTAACTTTTCTGATTGATCCGTATTGGAACTTTGTACCTGAACGGATGGTGACTATTCCAAATTTAACTTTATGTCTTGGTTCTTCAGGCTTTGGTTCTTCATCAGGCTTTGACTTTTCTTGAACCTTAAGGGCAATTGGTGATCCAGCCTTATCTTCACAAGCATCTGTCAATGGAACACTTCCATCCTTTGGACATGCATAAAAGCCTTTGTCGGTATAAGTCAAGTAACCATCCTTAACACCAAAGTTCTTGTCAGCTTCGTCAACTTCAACATAAGCATCGTTCTTTAAAGCGACATATTTCTTGGAGTCTGCGTTCCATAAGGACTTGTCATCTTTCAATTCAAACACAGTAGCATCCCCACTGCCAACCAAGATCTTGCCATCACTGGATTTGATACTCAGGTATTGGTATGGACTTCCAGATCTGATTGAAAGCAAGCTGAATGAGGATGAAGCAGCGGCGATTGAGATTAAAGTAAAGTATGTGAATGATGTGAATTGCATTTTTGTTGATGATTGAATTGGTGTATCTTTGGGTATTTATACCTTTGGTTGCAAACTAAATTTAGATTCATATCTCGATTCCATCATTAGTCCTGACGTCATTCTGCTTTCGGTTCTATTGTATGAAATCCCGAATGTGCAACGGCTTATTCCACGTCATCGAGCATGATATGTATAGAAAGTGGCTATTTTCGTCTGTATGATGCAATAGAACAATAGTTATGGAGTATAGCAATTCGAGAGTTCCGGATCCGAGAGTGGGGATTTTGGAACGAGCGAACGAGCGAAGCGAGTTCGTGAGTTCGTGAGTTCGTGAGTGCGTTCGTGAGTGAGTGCGTTCCATTTGGGGAGGTTCCCAATGACACTTATGTTGAATGTCACAAGCAAAGCTTTAATAATTATACAGAAATCACATTGAAAGAATAAAAATCATACGGTGATTGCCAAAAATAATGACTCCTAGGCGGTTCGAACGCCTGCATCTTTACGATAGTAGAACTTGAGTCTACCGCCTTAACCACTCGGCCAAAGAGCCATTTGTTAGTTAAAAAATGGCAGGAAGAATTCACGCTCTAATGGTAGTAATTGGCAAAAGGCTTGTGATGGATATGGTTGTGTGTGTTAATGAGTTCAAGCCTCACATACCGAACTAGATGATATGTCATTTTCACCAAGAGATTACTTTTAAAGTTAATTTCCAAGATTACCAACTCTTTAACTTGCAAGAACGAACTAGTTATTTTGTTTGCAATTGAATGAGATGTTCTAGTGGTGTCTGATCGTCATACAGAGGGCTGACAGTATCTGAGTAATTTCATACATAGGGCGCTGGCAGTATCTTAGTAATGTCATACAGAGGGTGCTGACAGTATCTGAGTAATGTCATACAAAGGGTGCTGGCAGTATCTGAGTAATGTCACATAGCTGATGCAAATACCATAGTTACTCACTTTCTCACTCATTCACTAACTCACTCTCTTATTCACTCACAAACTCGCACCCATGCACTCACTCACAAACTCACTCACAAACTCACAAACTCGCACTCACAAACTCGCACCCACTCACTCGCTTCGCTCGTTCAACAGACATATTCTTCAGATTAAGAACCTAAACGCATGGAGTTGATGAAATAGTGTGTACCTTTGCAAGGAAGCTTTTATTCTCGATATGCTCTAGGAAGCTTTAGGCAGCACCGATGTGGTTATTTAAGCTACCGTCTCTATCGCAATAATAAAGAAATGATTTAACAGAGTAAGAATCCAAGATATGAAAATTCTCAAGTGAATCTCACAGAAACACTGAGGTATACATCTTCACAATCACATACGCTGCGCTCTTGAGATTAGATTTGAGACTGTATTTGGGTGCGATTTGAGACTCATTTTGAAGGCGACGTAAGACTCATATTGAAGGCGACGTAATACTCATTTTGATACTCATTTGAAATGTCTATAGATTCTTGTTCAAAAATTGCAAATTAACCTTGGAAACACCCTTGGTCTTGGCACCTTACAAAGCCTGTCAGTGTCAGTGATCAGTCAGTATCAGTCATTATATTGGGGGTCAAGCAGTACCCTGGTTTGCTTCAGCAATCTACTCATTAAATTATCTATACAATCAGACTGTGAGCTCGTTTCGACACTGGCGAATCGAGCCAAATTGCCCAAGTTAACACAGGAGATTTTGGCACAAGAAGTAAGGGAGTGTGAGTGATACAAGACCCGGTTTGTTCGGTCGTTCATTCGGTCGTTTGTTCGTCATTCGTTTGTTCAAACATAGTTCGTTACCCACTCACTCGGGTCAATTGTCTTTTGCATAGCGAGCCGGTACGCATTATGACTTTGATATTTCTCTCATAATAAGCACACCCTGATAGTTATTCCAAAGTTGATTACTCGGCTAATGTTAATCATAGTTAATCATATAAAGCACCGCACTAATCGAGACCTCGACTCATTGGTTATTGGTTCGATACACGGTGTGATTTTTCAATGAATGTGTAAAAGACAGTAACAGACTATTGATCTTGAAATTATCTATAATAAGACTAAGGTATCATTGATCTTAAAATTATCTATAATAAGACGTTCACGTATCATTGATCTTGAATTCCTTTTGGAGTAAAGATGACTAAATTCGTAGTGTAGGTATATCAAATGTTAAACACTGCCAATCACCAATAGTCACCAATAGTCCAATAGAAACCTTCAAACTTCATCACATCAATAAAACTCAAAAATCAATGATATCAGGATCATCAGACCCTGATAAAGGCAAAAGACAGATCTACAGGTCAACACATAAACATTCATTTCTACTTAACTTCCTCCTTGGTCAAGTCGCTAGATGTTAGTAATGATGATAGAATCCACGTACATACTTGAAGAACTTTTCCAAGTCAAAATCGTCGGCTGGGGCGGCCACGGAGGCTGGAGCTGGGGTAGGGGCGGCCTTGGCCGATCTTGGCCACATGGCAATGGCTCCCACAGATGACAAGGTGAGAATGGAAAGCTGCTGGTTAGTATGTGCTGTGATGGGGGGGATCTCTACGTACCACGTGTGCTGGAACCTGTTTGCCTAAGATAGTGTATGCGGAGCCCATGATGATTAGTTGTTAGAAATGAAAAAAGTGCGAGTTTGACGAGTGGAGTTGGTGAGAATGATTGGTTGATTTGACATTTATTGTATGATATATTAATGGATGATATATTATTGAATGACATTAACATTTGTACATGACATATTGGATGACATTATAATTAATGTATGAGTATTACTTAATAAATATTGCAAATCATCTTTTAATGTAACGAACGAATGAGCGAACGAACGAATGAGCTAACGAGCGAACGAATGAGCGAACGAACGAGCGAACGAACGAGCGAACGAGCGAGCGAACGAACGAGCTAACTAACGAACGAGCTAACGAACGAACGAACGAACGAACGAACGAACGAACGAACGAACGAACGAACGAACGAACGAACGAACGAACGAACGAACGAACGAACGAACGAACGAACGAACGAACGAACGAACGAACGAACGAACGAACGAACGAACGAACGCACTCACGAACGAACGAACGAACGAACGAACGAACGAAAGAACGAGCGAAAGAACTCACAATCTCACTCTCTCACAATCTCACTCGCAATCTGACTCACTCACTCACTCACTCACTCGCTTCGCTCATTCGCTCGTTCTCTTGTTCGCAGTTTTTTGCACCCAAGGCTCATTCAGCCGGAAAGCTACATTATTGCGGTACGTGTCTAAACGTTATTCCACTTGTACAAACACTACTTGCAGCCATTATTTGAAATTGGTACTCTCACTCTGTAGAGATATGCCGATTTGGGCATAACTAATGTATGATTATAAACTGATCAACCGGAATATAAACTCACGAATGAGCGAATGAGCGAACGAGCGAGCGAACGAACGAACGAACGAACGAACGAACGAACGAACGAACGAACGAACGAACGAACTCACGCACGCACGCACTCACAAACTCACTCACTCGCTTTGCTCGTTAGTGAAGGTCCAAATAACGAAGAGAGTTCCCATAACGAAGCGTCTTTTTTAGTGAGATTGCCTGGATAATTTATCAGTCATTTCGTTAAAACTCTACAAATTTAGGCCAATTACATCACTATATTCAATTATTAATCATCTTATGAGAACTATAGTTTATCTTTCAGATACATTCATGGATAATTATCACCAGTCATTTAATCATTCAACTTCTCTGGTTGGTTTCTACAGATCCAAACGTCTATGAATCAACCCACAAACCAGATTACTGATTCAAAATACTCATATGAATTCATATATATTCATAGTCGTGTGTATGTACTCATATGTACCCACACTCACAAATACTTGTACCCATATATATTCATATATCTTCATAGTTATATGTATTTGTACTCCTATGTACTCACACTCACAAGTACTCACAAATATTCATACCCATATATATTCATACCCATATATATTCATACTCACAAGTACTCATACTCACATGTACTCACACTCATATATACTCATAATCCTAGATCTGTGATAGAAATCATATATCAGTCAAGAATGTACAGTTTATCGGATCAACCAAATCAAACACAACATTCATGATCATAGTCACCGTGAGTGAACTCACTGGAAAGATCATAGTTTTTCAGTCACTCTCACTCACTCAGTCACTCTCAGCCACTCACCCAAACTCACTCACCCAAACTCACTCTCACTCCCTCACTCTCACTCACTCACACTCCCTCACTCTCACTCACTCACACTCCCTCACTCTCACTCACTCACACTCCCTCACTCCCTCACTCTCACTCACTCACTTCGCTCGCTCGTTCGTTCGCTCGTTCGTTCGTTCGCTCGTTCGTTCGTTCGCTCGTTCGTTCGATATACTCAATACACAGAGCAATCATTACTTATATCCTGGCATACCCAATATCACTTTACAACTACTGCAATGTTTACCCATGGCAGTGTTACCAAAAGTACTTTATAAATCACACAGTAAATATACTTGTCAAATATTCTACAATCAACCCATGATGATTTGCCTGGGAAATAGGCCAATACATATCAGAAAACATTTTGAGCTATGCAAACCGTTCATCTACAGCTACATTTGTTTTAAACAGATGAATCAATTCACTCATTCAATTCACTCATTCAATTCACTCATTCAATTCACTCATTCAATTCACTCATTCAATTCACACTCATTCAGTTCATTCGAAATCCTCAATCACACCAGCACCAATACTCTTGCCCTCCCTCCGAATGACAATACGTCCAAACATCTTGTTGTCAACGTATTTTGTCACAGGAAGAACACCGTCAAGGCTAATCTCCACTGTGGCTTTTTGATTGCTAACCAAATGCAACAACCTCTTCTTTTTCTTTTCGCTCTTGACGTCAATCAATTTGGTGATTCTTGCAGGAACCTGAGAGTTATTTCTGAAAAGAACAACTGGTGATCCAACCATTAAAGGCTTGGTCATGTTAAAAAGTTTGATGTCCACAATCAAGGTTTTGGCAACCTTGATCAGGGTGTTTTGTTTGACGATAATGTCCCCAACTCTAAAAGGTTGATTGGTCAACAGGTTATCTTTGAAGGAAAGTTGGACTCTTTCTCCATTGACAGCTTGGTCAGTTGATTTGCCTGCATTTTTGATGGAGTTCACTTGAAGGGTGATATTTGTTGGTAAGGTGGTGACTGTTTCACCTGGTTGAATGAAGCCTGCATTTACCTTTCCAGACACTCTAAATTCACCCATGTCTTTGAAGGAATCGTGGACGGCAAAGGAGAACTCTTGTGAGGCAACAGTGTTAAGTTTCGAGTCGATTTCAATGTCTTGAAGTAATTGCCCTAAAGTGGGCCCCTTATACCATTTGAAGCTTTCAATAGATTCATCTCGTTTAACAACGTTATTTCCCGTGAGACCAGAAATCGGTACAAATGAAAGGTTTTCCTCGGCATATCCAACACTGTTTTGTAAGTATTGAGAAACCTCCAATTTGATGGCTTCAAATCTTTCTTGACTCCATGACTCCTTATCCATTTTGTTCACCACCACACATAATTTTTCCACTCCTAAATTCAATGCCAAGATGGTGTGTTCTTTAGTTTGTCCATCCAATCCGAATCCTGCTTCGAATTCGCCTGTTATGGAATCCACAACCAAAACTCCAAAGTCGGCCTGGGATACCCCTCCAATCATCTGCGGTACAAAATCCTTATGACCCGGAGAGTCAATGGCTGTGAATCGAGTGGTTTCGGTTTCAAAGTCAGTAGCACAGATATCTACAGTCACACCATGTTCTCTTTCCTCTGAAGTTTGGTCCATGATCCAAGCAAGAGCAAAGGATCCTTTACCTGCTTTTTCAGCTTCTTTAACCAATTTGTTGAGTGTTTTGGCATCAACGATTCCATAATCATACAATATACGTCCCATTAAGGTGGATTTCCCGGCGTCCACATGACCCATCACCACAAACGATTTATGAGGTTTTGAGTTGATGGCTTTGTTAGCCTTGAATTGCTTTGATGTTGGCTTTTCTTGAATCTTCAAGTTCTTTAAACCATCTTCAAAAGCTTGTTTTTGAGCATTAAGGATTTCATCATCGGGTGAAGGTTTATTAAAGTTGGCTTTGGATGTTTCAATCTTTTCTAAATTGGTTTCATAGTTAGTAATTGTTTGGAAAATCATATGATTGGGTCGCCTTTTCTTGGTTACTGGGGTTGAAACCATGACTGAGAGTTTATTGAAGGGTTCTTTGATGAGTGAAGAGTCTAACTGAAGGGTATAATGCGATCTTTTTGAAGGTGGAGCAATATGATTCAGTGTGTTATCTGTCAGTGTATTCACTGTTGGTGTATTCACTGCCGGTGTATTATCTGTCAGTGTACTATCTGTCAGGTTATCATTCACGTCATCATTCACGTTATCACTCCTTTTTTGTCCTTGTAAACCACCAAGCGAAACCCCTTGATTTGCCACTTGAGGCCTCCTTCTAAGTAACTCCAATTTACTCTTCACTCCATCAACTTTTTCACCAGATCTGGCCAAACCAACCAAGGAACTCCCCAATTGGTCAGATTTAGCTTGCGATCGCTGTTTGGCCAACAAGGCAAGTTTCGACATTTTGGTAAACTACTTTTTTTTGCTCCAAAATCAAAAAATACATACTCTTCTTGAACTTTTGCTTAAGTTCGTTGATTGAAGCTTCCAATTCAAAGTAATTAAAGTAGAGGGATTCCTTGAGTTCAATCTCTGGAATCTCGTTATTATAATTAGCTAAGGACTTTTTGAGTTTAGGTAAGGTTTCATAGAGTTTATCATAATCTGCATCATTGAGGGCATCTTCATCAAACAAGGGGCTCTCTCCGTCAGAGGCATAATCGTAGAGGTCGTCGTCGTCGTAGTCCATTGGTTTTTAAAATTTGGTTATGATTGCGAGAACGTGTCCTTGCGAGCGAACGAACGTCCAAACGAGCGAAGCGAGTTTGTGGTTGGTGCAAACGAACAAAGTAAGCGTGAACCAAACGAGCGAAGCGAGTTTGTGGTGGATGCAAAAGAACAAAGTAAGTGTGAACCAAACGAGCGAAGCGAGTTTGTGGTGGATGCAAACGAACAAAGTAAGCTTGAGCCAATGACTGTTTTGCCTCACTTAATGGCTCTTTTAGCTGAGATGAGTGAGTGAGTGAGTGAGTGAGTGAGTGAGAACCAAACGAGCGAAGCGAGTTTGTGGTGGGTGCAAACGAGCAAAGTAAGCGTGAACCAATGACTGTATTGCCTCACTTAATGGCTCTTTTAGCTGAGATGAGTGAGTGAGTGAGTGAGAACCAAACGAACGAAGCGAGTTTGTGGTGGGTGCAAACGAACAAAGTAAGCGTGAACCAATGACTGTATTGCCTCACTTGTATTAATGGCTCTTTTAGCTTAGATGAGTGAGAACCAAAGGAGCGAACGAGCCAAACGAGCGAAGCGAGTTTGTGGTGGGTGCAAACAAACAAAGTAAGTGTGAACCAAACGAGCGAAGCGAGTTTGTGGTGGGTGCAAAAGAACAAAGTAAGCTTGAACCAATGATTGCCTCACTTTTATTAATGGCTCTTTTAGCTGAGATGAGTGAGTGAGCGAGTGAATGAGTGAGAACCAAACGACCGAAGCGAGTTTGTGGTGGGTGCAAACGAACAAAGTAAGTGTGAACCAATGATTGCCTCACTTTTATTAATGGCTCTTTTAGCTGAGATGAGTGTGAACCAAACGAGCAAAGTAAGCGTGAACCAATGACTGTATTGCCTCACTTGTATTAATGGGTCTTTTAGCTTAGATGAGTTCGTGAGTGAGTGAGAACCAAACGAGCGAAGAGAGTTTGTGGTGGGTGCAAACGAACAAAGTAAGCGTGAGCCAATGACTGTATTGCCTCACTTAATGGCTCTTTTAGCTGAGATGAGTGAGTGAGTGAGTGTGAACCAAACGAGCGAAGCGAGTTTGTGGTGGGTGCAAACGAACAAAATAAGTGTGAACCAATGACTGTATTGCCTCACTTAATGGCTCTTTAAGCTGAGACGAGTGAGTGAGATGAGTGAGAACCAAACGAACGAAGCGAGTTTGTGGTGGGTGCAAACGAACAAAGTAAGTGTGAACCAATGACTGTATTGCCTCACTTTTATTAATGGCTCTTTTAGCTTAGATGAGTGAGAACCAAAGGAGCGAACGAGCGTCCAAACGAGCGAAGCGAGTTTGTGGTGGGTGCAAACGAACACAGTAAGTGTGAACCAATGACTGTATTGCCTCACTTGTATTAATGGGTCTTTTAGCTGAGATGAGTGAGTGAGAACCAAACGAGCGAAGCGAGTTTGTGGTGGATGCAAAAGAACAAAGTAAGTGTGAACCAAACGAGCGAAGCGAGTTTGTGGTGGGTGCAAACGAACAAAGCAAGCTCGAGCCAATGACTGTATTGCCTCACTTAATGGCCCTTTTAGCTGAGATGAGTGAGTGAGTGAGTGAGTGAGTAAGTGTGAACCAAACGAGCGAAGCGAGTTTGTGGTGGGTGCGAACGAGCAAAGTAAGCGTGAACCAATGACTGTATTGCCTCACTTTTATTGATGGCTCTTTTAGCTGAGATGAGTGAGTGAGTGAGTAAATGAGTAAATGAGTAAATGAGGGAATGAATGAGCTCGTTCGTTCGTTCGTTCGTTCGTCCGTTCGCTCGTTCGTTCGCTCATTCGCCCGTTCGCCCGTTCGCCCGTTCGCTCGCTCGTTCGTTCGTTCGCTCGTTCGTTCGTTCGTTCGTTCGTTCGTTCACTCGTTCGCTCATTCGCCCGTTCGTTACATTATAATTGAGCTACACTTGCTGCGAAGCAGCTCACGAGCGAAGCGAGATAATTAAGCTACACATGCTGCGAAACGAGATAATTGAGCTACACATGCTGCGAAGCAGCTCACGAGCGAAGCGAGATAATTAAGCTATACATGCTGCGAAGCAGCTCACGAGCGAAGCGGGATAATTATTGCGGTACGGATCTATATAACGGTATTTATAGCTAACAAATAGACAGCCAAAGACTTTGCTACTCACTCAAAGAAATTCGCTACTCACAAACTCACTCACTAACTCAGGAACTCAATCACGCTCTCAATCACGCTCTCAATCACGCTCTCAATCACAAACTCAATCACTCGCTTCGCTCGTTCGTGAGTTCGTTTTGTGGAAAAATAGACAGCCAAATTTCTATAGTATTGGTTGCAATTATCTCTAAAAATCAAAGAAAATCAAACAATACAACAAAGTATAGAACAAAAAGTTTAGAAATCATATTCCAGGAAACTCAATTAGCCTCGTTACGAACAATCATCAGAATGGCTGTTATTAGGTGGTTGAAATCTTCACTCATCAATAAGCAAAATTCTAAACAGCATTAACGTGCCAATACACAGTTTTCAATGTTTGTAGATTTCTCCATAGTTTGCTACTTTTGAGTTTGTTTTAAAATGTCCAGTGGGTTGATATAATTAATTATAGATGGATCTAACCTATAAAGACTCGTACCGCAATAATGTGAATAAAAGAATAAGAGAATGAGAATAGAAGTGTATAAGATTATAAGAATATAATATACGCATGTAAGAATATAAGAATAAAGTGTAAAGAATAAAGTATATAAGAATAGAAGCTGGTGCTTTCGCTCGCTCGCTCGCTCGTTCGCTCGTTCGCTCGTTCGTTCGTTCGTTCGTTCGTTCGTTCATTCGTTCGTTCGTTCGTTCGTTCGTTCGTTCGTTCGTTCGTTCGTTCGTTCGTTCGTTCGTTCGTTCGTTCGTTCTTTCGTTCGTTCGTTCGTTCGTTCTTTCGTTCGTTCTTTCGTTCGTTCGTTCGCTCATTCGCCCGTTCGCTCATTCACCCGTTCGCTCATTCACCCGTTCGCTCATTCGCCCGTTCTTTCATTGATTGCTTTGGTTGTAGCAAATTGGTTAATAAATTCAATTCCGGACAGTTGTAATCAAAAGATAAATTTGCAAATACCTTCTTTTACTATTCAATATGGTAAACTTTCTCCATGTTATACCCAGTACTTGAATGGTGCTTTTTGTTGGATGTACTCGTTTCACCATGTGAAACCCCTTGTTAATGTAACAAGATATTTTCAACCAACAATTATCATTGGCAGTACAACATTCTGTATTCGATAGATAGTATTAGACATCTATTGTATACAGTGCATACCGGTTTGCTTCACCACTGCTATAATAAAAAAAAGTATTGAATCAAAAAACACTCTAGATCCATATAGACATCACTACACAATTCCACACTCAAAAGAATTGGCACTCACTCTCGCTCGAGTTCAAGGTTACTTTAATGGTATATACTTGATCAATTTCGCAGCATTTCACAGACAAAATCCTCACTCGAACGAACGAACGAACGAACGAGCGAAGCGAGTGAGTGAGTGAGTGAGTGCGTGAGCGAGTGAGTGAGTGCGTGAGTGAGTGCGTGAGTGAGCGCTTGAGTTAGTGCGTACGCTCGTTAGTACTTGCTCGTTGGTTTGATTGCAAAATTACCCTTGTACTAACTCGCTTCGCTCGATAGTACTCGTTAGTACTCTGCTCTTACAGCAGAACAATTATTGATGATAAAGGTGGTAAACCAGCATTCATAGTTGTCACATTATTATAGTAAAGAATAGTTTGTTCTGGATCAGTTAAACTTGTACGATTATTCTCGTTACTCAATCGTCATGGAATTGTAATCCTGTTTATTCAAAATTAGCAAATGAAACTACCTAACAGTGGTGAAAATTTGCATTGAGATTGCCATAGTATCTAGAAATTTACCTGCGTTATTATCAAAGAGTTATCATTAACAATATATACATTCATAGACTTTACAGTACTATTCATAGTACTTCACACTATTCATAAACTATACTATTCATAGTTCTTCACAACACTATTCATATATATACTATTCATAGTACTTCACACTATTCATAAACTATACTATTCATAGTACTTCACAACACTATTCATAAACTATACTATTCATAGTACTTCACAACACTATTCGTGCTCACAACACATAAACTTTACTCATAGTACCGCTTCTCAGCACTATTCGTCTTGCTACTATCTAAAACTCAAAACTATCTTGTGTATTGAATGTGAATGTCATGTACACACATATTAATAAATCTCCCAAAATGACCGTATGTTCGCACTGCTGCGTGAGATTACAAAATTTATTTATCATAGTGGCCATCATATTCAGAATACATTACTCACTCAGAAACACTCAGAATTCGCTACTCACCAAGTCACTAAGTCACTCGCTTCGCTCGTTTGCTCGTTTGTTCGCTTGTTCGCCTAAATTATTATTAACCTAGCAAACTATTTGCCCCACTCACTCGCTCCGCTCGTGTGCTCGTTTGTTCGCTTGTTCGCCTAAATCATTATTAACCTAGCAAACTATTTGCCCCACTCACTCGCTCCGCTCGTGTGCTCGTTTGTTCGCTTGTTCGCCTAAATTATTATTAACCTAGCAAACTATTTGCCCCACTCACTCGCTCCGCTCGTGTGGTCGTTTGTTCGCTCGTTCGCCTAAATCATTATTAACCTAGCAAACTAATCTCAATCAATTCACTTGCAAACTATTCACCCCACTCACTCGCTCCGGTCGTGTGGTGCTCCTCTCGTCTCATTCACTCCGCTCACTCGCTCCTCTCGTGTGCTCCTCTCGTCTCATTCACTCCGCTCACTCGCTCCTCTCGTGTGCTCCTCTCGTCTCACTCACTCCGCTCACTCACTCCGCTCACTCGCTCCGCTCGTGTGCTCCACTCGTGTGCTCCACTCGTTCCACCAACGAAAAATAACAACCACATTTAAAATCATCCAACAAACCAGAAACCTCCTCAATACTCTTCGGCTTATGCAAAGACCATTTCATAAACTTTGGCTTGTCAACCACCCCCTCCCATTTGAGAGTACACTTCCATTTGATTCGATTAAGCATCAACTTTTTGTAAAACTTCAAGGCCTTTTCCCCCCCCTCAACAATAACCATGTTAAAATCCTCGTGTAATATACCCAATCCCGCGAGTCCGAGCTGTCTGGCGTTGATGTCCAATTTGTAGATATTTTGCGAGGAGGGTGCATCGAAGACATACACTGTGGAGTAGATGCCAGCATCCAAGTCCTGTTGCTTTTTCTGCTCAATCTTTTGGTGCTTTTGATCTTTTGTTAGTTTTCTCTCTTCGTTGGTATCCAAGTGCTTTTGGACTCTTTCTTGAATTTGCTGACGAACTTGCATTTCCACTTGAGTTGGGTCTTTGACAGCTTCGTTGGTGAGCACACTCATGAGGTTAGATAGTTTAACTTTTGGAGGTGGTGGAGCATCCAAGCCTAATTTTATACGATCTTGTTTATCTTTTTGCATTGCAAACCTTGTGTTTCTTCGTATACGTTTGCTCTCTGCTTTAGTAAGACGGACTTTCTCAGTCGTTTCACGTTCAAATGTTGATGGTGAAAGAACGGGATGTTGAATATAGATTGAAACTGGATTTTCTTCACTATCTAAGATTCTATCACTTTGGTAATCTCGACTTTTAAGATATGGTTGATCCCACCATTCCGGTCCAACTTGGATTTCGAGCTTGTATTTATACTCGGCAAGTTGTTCATTAGGTAATTGATCTTTTAAGCTTTCTCTTTGCTTTTCAAACTCAAGCTGTCGAGCTTTGTTTGCTCTTAACTTTTTGGCTTCATCAATATAGTGTCCTGGTTGTACAAATACCAACTCTCGCTTTCGCTGTTTTCCTCCAGCATGTGCTAAATAGGGGTTGATCAGCGTATCGCTAAATCCCGTTCGTACCTTTTTGCGAGGATTACTAGATGCTGTGGTATTGAATTTTAGTAATGGGTGTGTTTTAACCTCTAGGCCTTTTCCTGGATCATCGGAGTGATTCATGGTGAGTTTTTATCGAGCGAACGAACGAACGAGCGAGCGAAGCGAGTGAGTTCGTGAGTGCGTGAGTGTGTGAGTGAGTGCGTGAGTGCGTGAGAGAGTGAGTGAGAGCGTGAGTGGGTGAGTGAGTGAGAGTGTGCGAGAGTGTGCGAGAGTGAGTGAGTGAGTGAGTGAGTGAGTGAGTGCGTGAGTGTGTGAAATCACTCCGATTTTTGACTAGTGAGCACATATGAACGAATATGATCAGAATGTGTATATGAGTATTAATGAATATGTATGAGTATTAATGTGTATGACATTTATGTGTAGAGGAATAAAGTTTAGATGAATTATACAAGAAGTAATGTGTGATAGGAAAGTAATGTGTGATAGGAAAGTAATGTGTGATAGGAAAGTAATGTGTGATAACAAAGTAATGTGTGATAGGAAAGTAATTTATGATAGGGAAGTAATGTGTGATAGGAAAGTAATGTGTGATAGGAAAGTAACGTGTATGATAGGAAAGTTCAGTATACAATATCACCATGTCAAAGTTCAAATATCACCATGTCAAAGCTCATAAATGCATATTGATTACTGGGTGCAAAACCTAAGAAAGATTGTAAATCTCTCGCAGCTACAGAGCTTCATTGGATAACAGATTCTCTTGGTTATTATTCTTGAGCTGTTTTAAGCTTGAAACATCGAACGAACGAACGAGCGAGCGAAACGAGTGAGTGAGTGAATGAGTGAGTGAATGAATGAGTGAGTGAGTGTGTGTGAACGAACAAAAAGAGAGAGTGAGCTCGTTCGTTCGTGAGTGTGAACAAACTCGCTTCGCTCGTTTGTGAGCTCGTTTGTGAGCTCGTGAGTGTGAACAAACTCGCTTCGCTCAATTGTTTAGGGTAATTTGGTGAGTACTCTCATTAGTTTAGGGTAATTTTCATGAGTATTCTCATTAGTTTAGGGTATTTTTCGTAAACATTCTCACTAGTCAACATCACCCTCACATTACTCGCTCCCTCACTTTTTTGCCACCAAAACATCATGGACCAAATCATCGCCATGGACCAAATCATCGAGAATCTAAATACAATCCCATGGAAAGAGTTTGCCCAATACGTGGAAACAATTCCTGGAAAGCTCTTCTATGAGATACCCCGCACAAAGATGGACCTCTGGATTCCAGTAATCAATCGAATTGACGAGAAATTAGAGTCCATAATCAACCATTATGGTTTGGAAGATGAGCACCCTAAAAATCAACTCTTTAGCAACCAAGATACCAAAATCACAGTGGCATGCCTTCAAGTAACCTTCTACCTTCTCGAAAGATGCTCCAACAGAACTATTTGGGCTAGCAGTGAACGTGTGTTTGCTCTCATCAATACACACACAATCGAAGTCCGCATAAAAGCTTTGGAAGTAGCAGTAACTTGGGCAATGTTTAATCAAGTCCGCTCAAATGCAGAAGGTACCCCAGCTCCAAGCGAATCAACTTCAAAAGCTGTTAAAGATAGAGTTTTGGCCATCGCAAAACTGTACCCTCCTCCAGTACCAGCATCATATAGCTTCAAAAAAAGAACAGAAGATGAAAAACCAAGCGTTGTTGGTGATCACTACAATTACATCTCTACAATCATCCCAGACAAAAAATACCCTCTGAAATGGAAAAGTATCCATTTTGAATATTTTAAAGAAAAGCGTTCTAAATTAGAACATCAAGTCATGTCTGTTTCAGATGAAACAGTACGTAAGCTTCTGCTTGAACAATTGTTTGATCGTGGCGAAACTACTTTAGGGCAAAAGTATTGGTTTGAGTATGGATTACTTGTTCCTGTTGCAAAGGCCTTTAATGACTCATCATATAACGCAATTACACTTCGGGAACAATTGGTTCAAGTAAAGTGTCTTGCTGTTGCCTTTTTAGCATGTTCTTTGTCTCTGCTGCAAGCGTCATCTCGACTTTTTGAAGCTGAACCTTATATTTTTAGTTTCTTGGTTGATTTGATTCATCCAGAAAATGCAGATAAAGTGCCTCCCAAGGTTTATTTGTATGCAGCAAAAGCTCTTCATTCAATTGCTTTAAAGAAAACTTGGGGTTCTGATTTATTACGATGTTTATCCGGTAATGTGAATCATGGAGTTTTATTCCAATGCATTAGACACATTTATCAAAATTGCCATAAACCGGATTTTAATATTGATGGAGCAGATGAATTTTTCCGCATGGTAGAATGTCTTTCAGAACCAAAAAGTTTAATTACAAGACTTACTTCAAGTGGTCTTTTTGGTGATTTAATGCCATTTTTACTGCTTGAAGGAAGAGTTGCACTGCTGGCAATGATTCTTTTAACAAATTTCCTTAGTAATGGCTCCCCTGAAACAATCAATGAATTTATTGAAAGAGGTGGCTTCACTTATTTAATTGATAGCATAGCAAGGGAAGTTAAAAATCCAAAAATCTTCCCAGGTAATCATGATGGTAAATACGGACTTCTCTATATCTTGATGGATTTCGTTGCTGGGTTAATGGAACTGGATATTGGTGATCGTTCAAGAAATTTGTTTGATTCGCAACTTCTTGATTCATTCAATAAAATCCTTCAAGAGCCAAGATTTGGTCCTGCCACTATAGCTCTGACCGTTGATCTGATTTTCTTTATCATTCAAAACGAACCAACTGCTTATTCTATTTTGAATGAAGCTGGTGTTGTTGATACACTTTTGAAAAATTATGAATCCCTTCTATTACCTTCATCATCTGTGTTGGTTTCACTTGTTGAAGTAATCGGTGCATTATGTTTAAATGCTGATGGATTGAAAAAAGTTGTTGAGCATAAAATCATTGAATCCTTTTTCAAAACATTCCATAACCTTGATTGTGCTCGTGAGATTGCCCTTGCAAACTTGCTGGTTAGTACTGGAGGTTTGATTGATGAACTTGGAAGGCATTACCCAAGTTTGAAACCTCTCCTTGCAAAGGAAATCGCTAAATTAGTACAAGATATAGGTCAAATGGAACTGCTTCCAACTCCGGATTATTCTTATATAAAAAACAAAGAATCTATACCAATCGATTCTGGTATCCATATACTCACAAATGCATTTTTCTTCCTTAAATGTGTTGTTAAACATAATGCTGATCTTATAATGGAATATACTGAACCTGAGCAATGGTTTCTGATGTTAACCATCAAAGGTGTTCCTTATGATTTCCACACATTCAACACCGTTGCTTCACTTATGGGAACCTTCAAATTCTTTGATAACCAAAATAAAGACTTTGGTCTTGTTCAATTGGTTGGAGTGATTAAAAAATTGTTGATCAGCACGCCCATTCAAAAGTTTCTCAACTTTGATGAGAATGCTTCATTTTGGAACCTTGATAACTTGGATGACGAAGTCTTAACTGCTCTCCACAACCTTATAACGTTGTTATGCGTTGCAACAGAAGTTTACGTGGACCCCAACTACTTGTTCCGTGAACGTACATTCCAAATTGTTTCTTTATTAGGTGGGAACAAATTGGATTTAATCCCTTTATTGTTTAAAGTTTTCGAACGTGGAGTTATTGAAGATGGTTTCCTCAGACAACAAGGCGAGCTCTATGCCCAAGCAAAACCAGACTTGGAAACTCTGATGATCGAGCCACCAATTCTTGTGAGTATGACTGACCCCAAAATTCCAATCGCAAAGGTTGAAGTTGAAAGTGATCAATTGAAGAAGATCAAGCAACTTCGTCTCATAACTCATGGCTTACAAAATCACGTTGGTACCATTTTGGCTTCTCTCGCAAGTCTCTGTGTATTCAAGCGACAAGAGGATATTCTGTGTGAATGGCGTCAACGTGCCGTTGCCATCACCATTGCAGTGAGTAACTCAATCTATCAATCATTGGAAAGACGTTCTAAAATCAAAGATTCTTTTCTTCGTCAACAATATACCTTGTCAATTGTAACCTTACTTTATTATTTACTCAGGTGGAGGGATTCATTGCTGACTGCTTTGGCACATGCATGTATTCAACTGGGTGTGGTGAAGACTTTAACCAGTATTGCCATTGAGCTGTATACTGAATTGACTGAAATGAACACTGAAGGTATTGATACACTGATCACCTATTTGACTCATAATGAATATTCTATTGTTAAAAATGAACTTCATGTGGTGCTTAGAATATTCTTAGCATACGCCGGAAAACCAGCCTTCATTCCACCAATCTACTTTGATGGCGCCGAATGCGGAATGCTTGGTCAGATTAGAGTCGAATTATGGAAGTTGGTAAAATTCATATTTGAAGCCGTGAATAATGGAATGACTAAAAATATACCTCTGAATATATCTCAAAAGATTCCAGAATTGGCAAAGAGTTTTGGAGCAGATGCCATGACTTATGTTCCGTTGGATGTTTTGAATTTGTCAACCAGTCTTGATGACTATTTGAATCATCTCGGTATTCCATTAACCTATGCGTCCGATGAGATGAAGGAGAGTTTTTCTCAATTAACGGAATTACATCAAAGAGGTGAATTACATGGTCAATTGCCTCAACATTTGATTGAAGGTGAATACTCAAGGGCACTCTCATATCAACAAATTAACACATACGAAGCTTATTCTATTCCTCATCAACAAATGAGTGCTACACAATATATCGAAAATGCCGAAACCAATTGGATGAAATACCTTCAAGTATTCCCGGAAACAGTCAAACAGATATCAGAACTCATCACAGACATTCCAAAAATTTTTAACCACATTGTGGAACTTATTGATGTACAAAACAATCGAAGTGAAGGTGCACCTGTGATCCACTTGTTGAAAATCTTACTCGAAAGTGACCCTCAAAATGATATTCTTACCAAATTTGTTCAATTCATTGATGGAGAAACCCAAAGTGAACATGGTCACCCAATCAACCATGAGTATTTCATTCATTCCTTAGGAATATTTGAACAAGCATTGTTGAAGAATCTCGTTGATGATGATGTCAAAAGACGTATTTTGTCAAGGTTACTCAACTACGACACTGTTGATCATAGAGGAGGAATGGCATTGACCAGAGTTTTGATTCTTTACGCCCAAAAATACGAGTTTGGCGTTTTGATTGGTCGCCTGAGTGCTATTCGTTCACTCATCCGACTTCCCAAACTGGAGACCAACGAAGAGCTCAGAGCCCCAATCATTATCCTTATTCGAAGATGTATCGAGGATCCATGGGTTGTGAAAACGGAGATGGATAATCAAATTAAAAAGTCCTATGACTATAACAAGAACTTCCAAGCACTTCTTGATGATCTGGCTTTACTGATTGTAAGAGATGAAAGTTTGTTTGTTGACGTGGCCAGCCAAAGCTTAAGATTGGATCGATTCGACGGCTCACGCGAGTATTACGATAAAAAAATCCCAATCACTTGGAAAGAACATGAATTGGAAATGGGTGACGAGCAGTACCAATCTACTGGCTTGGTTCATTTCTTGTTGAGACAGTTGATGGATATAACCAAATCCCCAGACTGGTTCAGTGTCACCACTGAAGGTGACGACCCATTCAAGAACCCCAAATTCTCATACGCTCACTTCTTGACATCAACCATTGCTGAGCTCGTTGGTTCCTACAAATCTTGTAAGATTGACTTTATCACCTTCCGCAAGAAACTGAAGCAATCTGGAAAGCCATCGCTGACCTCTCTCAATTTTTTCCTCCACCAGTTGATTCGTATTGATGAAGAGGAATCGAAAAAATTGGTTGCAATGTCGACCATAGCCAAGCTCACGCTTGTTGCGTTGGTGTCGACTCCTACACAAGTGATTGATACGCAAAAAGAGGACGCCGACCTCGGAATCATCCGTAGGTTTGTGGTTGACATCTTGGGCAAATCATTAGAAGAAACCAACCACACCAAGCTTGTGAATCTTCTTGAGATCTGTGGCCTGATGGTTTCGTCCAAGCTGAAAGAGATGATTGAGGAACTTGTTGACGTTGATCATACAAAGAATGACTTGTTTCATCTTCTGAAGATATTCTCTGATAAGCAAATTGCTCATAAAATCACGCTGTTGTTGGCGTCTTTGGATCTCAACCACCCAGATATCGATAAGGTTGTGAAGGCTGCACTCAAGCCAATTGGCTTGTTAAGCAAGACTAAATTTGACTACCAGGATCGCTTCACTTTGGAAGCTGATGCCGTGCCTGAAGAGGACGAAGATATCGAAATCGAAGAGGACAAGACTCCGGACTTGTTCCGTAACCTGACGTTAGGATTATACGATGAAACAGATGACGAATATTATGACGACGAAGGTTTGAGTGACATTGATGAAAGTGACATCGAAAGTGATGATGATATCGACGAAGTGATTGAGCTTGGAGATATTGATATTGGTGACGATGACGAGGAAATCATTGATGATGATGAAATCATTGAAGAGATTGACGATGATGATGACGATGACGAAGATGACGACGATGACGACGATGATGAAGATGATCTTGACAGCGATGATGGTGACCTTGAAGATGATGATGACCTCAGCGACGACATGGACAGCAACAGTATTGACCTTCATCATCACCATCATCATCACCATCATCACCATTCAGATTTGGATATTGAAATAATCGACGGTTTGAGCATTGAAAGCGATAACGACCTTGTTTATGATTTTGATGAGTCGGATATCAACCCAACCGACCCAGACGGATGGCTCGAGGCTTTCGGAGACGATGGATCGGATAATTTAAATTCCAGACATACGCCCGAAGAGGCTGAAACACCACAAGACCTGAACCAATACATTTTTGATTTCCTTGGAACTGTCTTGGAAGGTGGATTCAGAGCCGTTCGCTTGAATCGCAACAGAGATAATATCTTCTCCAACCTTTTCAACAGATTCACACCAAGACAGAACAACGCCATTGTCAGCTCAACCGTGACACGGTGGAAAGCAACATACAGAATGTACAACTACGAGAACGTTCCCGCGTTGGTATCAGAGGCAATCATTGAAAGAATCGAAGATGACAGCTTGGAGATTCACAAAAAGAAAATGGATGAAGAAAAGGTTAAAGAAGAAAAAAGACAAGAAAGAAAAAAGAAAAGAGAGGAGACGAGAAACGCAGAGCGCGAAAGAAACCAAGCAGTCGAAGATGAGACCGAGGAGGTTGATATCGAGGTGAGCAATTCTCCAATTCTCGTGAGAATCGGATCCCGAGAGGTTGACATTGGAGGTACAGGCATCGACCCTGAATTTTTTGAAGCACTTCCAGATGACATGAGAGAAGAAGTATTCACGCAACACATCCGGGAACGCCGTGCTACTGCTACCAGTGAAAGTAGACCATCCCGAGAAATTGACCCCGATTTCTTGGATGCTTTACCACAGCAGATCAGAGATGAAATTCTTCAACAAGAAAGCTTGGCCAGAAGATTCCAGGAAAGTGACGAAAGCGACTTTAGTGAATCCGAGGACGACGAAAGTCAAACCGGGGCACAAACCACTGAAGTACCAACCAATACCAATGCTCCTACCAGCGACAAACGTAAAATCCTCTTTGAACCGATTGTCGATAGGAACGGTGTGGCTTCGTTAATCAGACTTCTTTTCAGTCCATTAACAATCCATCAGCGCGAGCAGATCTACCACACGCTCTACTACGTTTGCTACAACAAACAGACCCGAGGTGAGGCCATGGGATTGTTGATGGCATCACTCTCGGAAGGACTCGGAGGACCCAAGGCAATCGAGAAAGTGTACGCACGTCTCTCGGATGACAAGATTCCGCTGAAAAGCACCCCGTTGATCATCGGAATCCAACTTGTGGAGGCAGTGGACTACTTGGTGGAGCGTCACGTCCAGCTCCGCCATTACATGCTTACCGAACAACCCAACCAATATATGAAATTCAACCGCAAAAAGTTGGATAAGCGTGACAAGTACCCCATCAACCACCTCCTTGCTCTTTTGGGTAACAAAATGGTCCAATTGGATCAATCGTTCATGGATATAATTGCCCGAATCATCCAAATTTCGAGTGGTATACTCAAGAAAATGGCAACTACGGTTCCAATTCCCGACGAAAACTTGCGAAACATCATAAAAATCTTGACCGCAGACGATTGCTCCAACACAACCTTCAGACGTACCATTGGAGCCATTCAAAGTTTATCAGTGTTGACCAACGCGCAGGTTGTTTTCCCTCAAGAACTCTCTGACCAGGCCACCACGTTGGGTCTCAAGATCGTGAAGGACTTGAAGAACTTCCAACGTGACCCTGCTGTATTTTCCAAATTCAGCGCTCCAAGTCTGGACCAGGCCAAGTTGTTGAGAATCTTGACTGCTTTGGACTATATGTTTAATGAAGACGACGACAAGGTTGTGGACTTGTACAACAAATTGACGTTGGGATCTCTTTGGACTGGTCTCAGTGAATGCTTGCCATCAACTGAAGAGAAGGAAGCCGAAGGTGAAACTATCAAGGGGCATTTGGCAACTTCAACGGCCCTTTTGCCACTCATTGAAGCATTAATGGTTGTGTGCAAACACTCCAAAGTGCGTGATTTATCCCGAGAACTCAAGTACGAAGAAAAGAAGGTGGATTTCAACAAAGAGCCTATTGAAAGGTTGTTCTTCTCCTTCACCGACAAACACAAGAAGATTCTCAATATGATGGTGCGGGCCAACCCGAACTTGATGTCGGGACCCTTTGGAATGCTTGTGAGGAACCCACGTGTGCTTGAGTTTGACAACAAAAAGAACTACTTTGACCGGAAGCTCCATACACTGACTGAGCCCGAAAGCAAGCTCCTTATCAGCGTGCGTCGGTCCCAGGTTTTCCTTGACTCATACCGTCTGTTGTTTTTTAAGAGCAAAGAGGAGTTCAAGCATTCGAAATTGGACATCAACTTTAAAGGCGAATCGGGAATCGATGCTGGAGGTGTTTCACGTGAGTGGTACCAAGTTCTTTCCAGACAAATGTTCAACCCGGACTATGCCTTGTTCACACCTGTTGCCAGTGACGACACCACATTCCATCCTAACCGTACCTCTTACGTGAACCCGGAACATCTTCTGTTCTTTAAATTCATCGGAAGAATTATCGGTAAAGCCATCTATGACAATAGTTTCTTGGACTGCCATTTCTCCAGAGCCGTGTACAAACGTATTTTGGGCCGGGCAGTGTCGCTCAAAGATATGGAAACGTTGGATTTGGAGTATTACAAGTCGTTGGAATGGATCTTGGAAAATGACATCACCGACGTCATCACCGAGGATTTCTCAGTGGAAACTGATGACTATGGCGAACATAAGGTGATTGATTTGATTCCAAACGGAAGAAACATCCCAGTCACAGACGAAAACAAGAGAGAATACGTCAGCAAGATTGTCGAATATAGACTTCAAACATCGGTGGAGGAGCAAATGCACAATTTCTTGGAAGGATTCCATGAGATCATTCCAAAGGATTTGGTTGCCATTTTTGACGAGCAAGAACTCGAGTTGTTGATTTCCGGATTGCCTGATATCGACGTTGCCGACTGGCAACACAACACCACCTACAACAACTATTCTGCGCTGCTGATCCAAGTGCAATGGTTTTGGAGAGCTGTGAAGAGTTTTGACAACGAGGAACGTGCAAAGTTGTTACAATTTGCAACTGGTACCTCCAAGGTGCCATTGAACGGATTCAAGGAATTGAGCGGAACAAACGGAACTTGCAAGTTTAGCATCCACAGAGATTATGGTAGTCTTGATAGATTGCCGCTGCTGCACACATGTTTTAATCAAATTGACTTGCCATGTTACGAGCTGTACGAGACCTTGAGAGGGTCGTTATTGATGGCCATTACTGAGGGGCACATTGGATTTGGATTAGCGTGATATTTAGTTGAGAGTTTTAATTGAATTTATGTATTGAATAATGTAGAGCAAATGAACGAGCAAAGGAACGAGCGAAGCGAGTGAGTTTGTGAGAGAACGAACGGGCACTTGAGGTTCGTTTAGGTTCGTTTTTGAGGTTGTGATTGTTCGAGGGTGCGGTACGGGTTTTTAGAGATTTGATATTACCAGATGTGACACTTGACAAGTGATTAACTTAACGAGCGAAGCGAGCGAAGCGAGTGAAATGAGTTTGGGAGGGTATTTGCGAACGAGCAAGGGCCATTCACAAGCTCGCTTTGCTGGTGGTATTTGCGAACGAGAAAAGGCAAGCACACACTCACACACTCACGCACTCACGCACTCACTCACTCACGCACTAACTCACTCACTCACTCACTCACTCGCGCACTCGCTTGGCTCCAAAAAGTATTTTCGAATCAGAGCACCTGGTTGCGCTAATTCGGAATCGATAATACTGCGACAAGTAATACAAAGTATAGGTATACAGAAATACTACGAAACTGCTGCGATACTGAGCTTTACAGGTTAGTTCCATTTGGATTGAATACCTGTAAAGAGTCATCTAGGCAACTGAATATGAAAACTATACAACACAAATAGCATACATGTTTCACTATGTATAAAAATATTAAACTACACTATGCTGAATAGGAATATCACTCCAAGGACTATTCTATTGATGCGACGATAATCTAGCGGAGCTCTCACATAACTAATCACCAGAATACATCCTATGTAAAATTCCCTCTCACATTAGCCATTTGCACGATCCAACTTTCAATTACATATAGCCTATCAATGTAGACTTGCAGGTGTAAGCACTGCCTGTGATACCCACTTGATTGTCATCAGGGATGCTAAAGATGCTAAAGACGTTGTTTATTGCTAGGCGTAGCAATAATAGCATAGCTGTAGGAAAACAGGGTAGTGTAAGCTTGTTGAACCACAAGCATAAGGGAGATAGCACCGTTTGTTTGGTAGCGCTAACCGACTCACAAGCTGTTCGCTTTGTTCTCTTGGTAGTGCGACAGTGGAAAGACCCATGCCGGAATAATGTGAGTAGCGAAATGATACGAATGAGCGAGTGAAGCGAATTCAAAGCACTTACAAACGAGCGAAGCGAGTTTGAGAGGCTACTAGCAAGGCAAAGTTGCAAACGAGTGAAACGAGTTTGGGAGGGTATTTGCGAACGATCAAGGGCCATTTACAAGCACACACTCACACACTCACGAACTCACGCACTCGCGCACTCACACACACACACTCACACACACACACTCACACACACACACTCACACACACACACTCACACACACACACTCACACTCACACTCACTCACACACTCACACACTCACACACACACTCACACACACACACTCACTCACTCACACACTCACTCACTCACGAACTCATTCGCTTCGCTCTTTCGTTCTTTCGCTCGTTCGTTCGTTCGTTCGTTCGTTCGTTCGTTCGTTCGTTCGTTCGTTTGTTATATTATTTAACATTTCACTTCAAGTACCATCCAGTATCGCTATGGAATCGTGCCCTTGTGATTTTTTAACCATATTAGTGACCAAGTCCATATCATACTGAAATGAAGTTTATTATTTCCACTGATATCACTTCTCTGAATATCACGAGCGAAGCGAGTGACTGATTAAGACTGGCTCATACTCGCATGGCTCGCTCACTCGTGACGGCAAAATACTGGTTCATCATCAACTCACTTTGCTCGTGACAGCAAAAGACTGGATGAGCATCTACTGGCTTTACTCGCTTCGCTTGACTCACTCACTTACTCACTCACTCACTCACGCACTCATTTACTCACTCACACACTCACTCACTCACTCATTTACTCACTCACTTACGCACTCACTCACTCACGCACTCACTCACTCACTCGCTTCGCTCGTTCGTTCGTTCGTTCGTTCGTTCGTTTGTGAGTGCTTTCATGTCTCAATTGAAGACAATTTACATTTCATCTTCTTACTCTCCAACACTTCCTCTGGATCGTATGTGAAGATTATTTATTCGTATCTGATCAGTTGTATATTTTCTATTTTTTATAGTCACCATTTCTATTGCACTAAAAGTATTTTGCGTACGGTCTCCCACTACACCACTCACTCACGCTTTTAAAGGGTAAGTGGATTGTGAAAATGGGCGTTTGCGTTGAGCAAGAACTTTTAATGAAATAAATAACAAAAGTACTCACAAATAACGTCAAAAGTACCTATAAATAAATAAATAAATATCTATCTAACAAACTCACTCACTCACTCGCTACGCTCGTTCGTTCGTTCGTTCGTTCGTTCGTTCGTTCGTTCGTTCGTTTGTTCACTCCGCAATAACATCAGTCGAACAAGCTAAAAAATCATCCCACTTATTCTCAATCATTTGATTAACCAATCTAAGATTCTTCTCACTAATACGTTCATTCAGCTCATCCCACAAACCACACTCCTCAATAAAAGTACGAGGCAGAATTGTAATCTTACCATTCTTCTTAAAGACATACTTTGTGATTGCATAAGCATGAACCTTTTCCTTGACAGTAAACTTTGACAAGACAAAGATCCATTTTTGGTCCCAGGCAAAGATACGAGATTGAACTTGGTACTTTTGGAAGCACTTCAATTCACGCATGAAGGAGCATTGGACCAGGGCAATTGGAACGTAGGCAAAGTTTGCGATTCCTGGTTTCTTGAATTCGCCATTGACATTGTCATAAGCATCAATAAAATGCTTTTGGAACATGCGGCATACCAATCTAGTTCTGGCAATATCCAAGTCAGCAAAGTAAGTGGAGTTCAGCTTGTGCATGTAGATGTCAATTTCTAACGGCGATACATAGGTGGTGATTGTTTCCCATTTGAAGAGGTCGCGTGGAGTGGTGTACCCAAAGGTGTTTGTACGAGCGGTCTTGATGTACTTTCTTCTGGGGACGATGATCAGGAGACCAAACTGGTAGTAGAACCGGAGCACCCAGACTGTAGGGATGGTCTTGATGGTGGAGAGAATGAACACCAAAATCGCTGCTTTAACGTATGTCTTCATGATTTTTATTTGTTGGGATATCC
>JAKUAJ010000178.1:0-44648 GCA_030562865.1 Kodamaea lidongshanica (nom. inval.)
ACGAACGAACGAACGAACGAACGAACGAACGAACGAACGAACGAACGAACGAACGAACGAACGAACGAACGAACGAACGAACGAGCGAACGAACGAACGAGCGAACGAGCGAACGAGCGAACGAGCGAGCGAGCAAGCGCACTCTTCACTCCACTCACTCACTCACTCACTCACTCACTCGCTTCGCTCGTTCGTTCGTTCGTCTACAAAACCTTATCATCATTTTTTAAATACACACTTTAAACACATTTGCACATCATCTCATACTAGTACCTTACAGTCCTGATCTATGACTTGCTCAACTGATTGACAATTTTACCCTTGGAGAGATACTTGTTAAATTCTTCAGTAGTAACTTCAAAGTAATTCTTGTCAGTCTTGTGTTGTTCATATTCATTGTCAGTCACCTCTTCATATTCTGAATATACATCCCAATCAGGATCAGAAGCCAATTTTTTTGCGGTGATTGAGTCAATTTTCTTCACCTTGAGACCATCATCTTTTGAAGCATTTGGAGAAGGTGATGATTTAGATGCTGATTTCTTGGTGACATTAGAGTCAGATCTACTCAATTTTCTACCTAAACTTTTCAATTTTGAGGTGAATCCTTCTTCAGATTTACTTGAGGTAGCAGTTGCTGATTTGGAGGTCGTTGTGGCTGCCGTTGTGGCTGCCGTTGTGGCTGCCAATGCACCTACAGCCAACCCAGTACCAACATTTTTGGAACTCTTTTCATTCTTACTCTTTTCAACATTCTCACTCTTTTCATTCTTACTCTTTTCAACATTCTCACTCTTTTCATTCTTACTCTTTTCTTCAATTTGAGCACCTTTATTATGAACACCACTTAAACTATCTTCACTTTGAAGCATTTTAGTTAAATCTTTATCATCCAATTCCAATTGTTGAGTTAAAGTAGAAGCTTCCAATTCACGTTTAGCAATTAAAGATTTAATATCTTCCAATTCTTTATCAGAAGTAACTTGCAGAGATAATCTAACTTTTTCTTCTCTTAAAGCTCTAATTTTTTTTAAATGATCAACTTCTTCCAATAATCTACTCTTCTTAATTTCTTCAAGTGCAACTTTTTCTTGAAATAATTTAACTCTAGCTTTATGTTCTTCTTTTAATTTTTCAATCTCACTTAATTTGGATTGTGCCAATTGTTCAGCTTCCAATTTAATTGCTTCAACTTTTTCTTCTTGTTCAGCTTTTAATTTTTCAATTTCCATTTGTAATTCTTTAGTTTCAGCTTCTTCTTTAGCTTTACGTTCTTGATAAATACGTTCCAGTTCATCTCTTTCATTTATCAAATTTTGTTCTTCTAAAGCACGTGCTTCTAATCTTGACTTTTGTTGTCTTTGGAATTCATTTTGAGCTTCCTTAGCTTTTTGAGCTTCTTCAAGTTCTTTAGCTTCTTTAGCTTTTTCTTCTTCAGCTTCTAATCTTAATTTTTCTTCTTCAGCTTCTTTGATTTGTTTTTGTTTTTCCTCTTCAGCTTCTTTAAGTTGTCTTTCTTTTTCCTCTTCAGCTTCTTTAAGTTGTCTCTCTTTTTCATCCTTAGCTGCTTGCCTATCAAGTTCATCTTGTTTCTTTTTTAATTCATGAGCTTCAATAGCTCTAAGTCTTTGACGTTCACCTTCCAAGGCACTTTCTTTAGCAATTGTAGTTTTTTCCTTTTGCCATGATGAATATTCCTTCTTAGCATCATCCAAACGTTCATTTCTCTTCTCTTTTTCATGATGTAAAGATGTCAATTTAGATGTATAAGCTGATAAGGTGGCTGCAAGAACTCCAACTTCAGCAAATAAACTTTTATGTTTAGATTTTTTATCTTCCAATTCTTTATTGGATTTATCTAAATCATAATTTAAACTTTCTTTTAATTTCAAGTTAGATGTAATAAGTTCAGCCTTCTCTCCATGCTTTGCTTTTAAATCATCTAAACTTGAACTTTTAATATTGAGTTGTTCAGTTAAATCTTCAATTTTTGATAAAAGTTCAGAATTCTTATTATCTAATTCTGTCTTCTTTTCTTGTAAAGTTTCAATATCTTTGGTGGTGGTTTCTTGAGAAATTTTTGAATCTTCAACTTCTTGCTTTTTGGTGGCAACTAATTCAATATGATTCTTTTCCAATGTTTCTTTATCAGTTGAATGCTTTTCAACAGCTTTAACTTCACGACTTTCAAAATCAGTGTTTGCTTTTTCAATTTCTTCTTTGGTGGTTTTATCAAATAAGTCAGCTTCTTCTTGTGCATCAACAATTTGTTTTTTGGTCAAGTTCAATTTGGTTTCATGTTCTTTATTGAATTTCTCCTTCTTTTTAAATACTTTGGATGTGTATTTATCAAATTTTCCTTGTAACAGTTTTTCATGTTCAGCAACTTTTTGTTCTTGAAGTTGTTTCTTTTTGATATCATCTTCAATTTTGGTTTTACTCACTTCTTCATTGATGTTCGTTAAAACTGGTGCAACTCTCTTGGCTGCAATATCAAGTAATTTTTGTTTGGAAATACGTAACCCACCTCCAACATCAATAAGTTCATTGGGGTCATCAATATTCTTTTGAACTGATCCAAGTGCTTGTGTGTTTAATTCATTGTAACGAGAATATAATACCGGCTTCTCCTTTAATTTTTCAACATGGTCTTCACTTGGTAATTTAACTGGTTCCAATGATTTAGTGGCTTCTTCAACTTCTTTCAAAGCTTCTTCTTGTGCTTCTTCTTTTAATTCTTCTTCATCGAAATTGTCTTGAATATCTTGAAGAATTGGTTTTTGAATTTCGTTTTGATTGGGTTCAGTAAGTTCAGTTTCTGACTCAATTGTCTCACCACCAACCGATTGGTCAATTGCCTCACCACCAACTGATTGGTCAATTGCTTTACCACCAACTGATTGGTCAATTGTCTCACCACCAACCGATTGGTCAATTACCTCACCACCAGCCGATTGGTCAATTGTCTCACCACCAACCGATTGACTAATTGTCTCACCACCCACCGGTTGATCAATTGCCTCCTCAGATTTAACACCACCAATCACATCTATTGCTTCTTCTTCTTCGTCTCCCTCACCTAAAGTTTTGGTTTGAGTAGAACCAGCCACTTCCAAATCTTCTTTTTGGTCATCCTTGTCAACCTTCTCTTGCTTATCAGACAGTTTGCCCTTTGAGCCAAAGACTGAAAGACCCTTAGATTTGACGGCATCAATAAGCGACTCTGCTTTCAATTTACGTTCTTCAGCTTGTAAAGTTGGGTGTTGAGCAAATTTCTTTGGAACCTTTACCCCTTCAATACTATTGGCTTCTTTAAACTTTTGAAGTAATGTTGGAGACGATTCCACTTTTTCTTCACTCTTGCTTCTGAATGGTGATACCCATTTATCTCCTGAAGTCAATTTGCCAAGTCTCGATTGCTTTGGACTTTGAGAACTGGTGGAGGTGCTTGTCATTGAGTTCTTTTGATCAATTGAAGGGCGCTTTTCAACGCTTTTCTTCTCCGTAGTTACTACGGATCCTTTGGTGTCCTTAGTAGTTGGATTTTCATGTACTTCAGACATTTTACTAAAAAGAGTGGTTGAAAATATAAATTAAAATTGTTATCAATTTCCTGAATTTCACACCCACCTTTTTGCTTGCTTTCTTTTTTTTTTTTGCTTCTTTAGGCTTTGGGGAGCAAACCCTCTGAGGTGGGGGGAAGGGGAAGGTTTAACAGAGATATGAGAGCTTTGCTTACATCATGGATGAAAGAAATGAAACATTCATTGGAAATAAATGTATATATTTGTATCTTGGTGATCTTTCTTTCCATATCTATAGCAATTGCCTGCTTTTTAGCTTTCACGTTTCATATTCAACGCTTTAGTGGAATTACTTCTATGCTTGCTTGTCGCGTCCTAATTTGGAATTCCCCTAATTTTAATCTCGTAATTATACACTCAGTACCAGCTGATCACGTGTGTTTGCTATTGTAAGTGAATGAATGAAATGTTGTGATGTGTGGTGTGTGGTGGTGTGTGGTGGTATTTCGTGGTGGTTATTTAGTTACGCTAGTTATTATGCTAGTTAATTCTCAATTCTTCCTTTGGGAATTCGAATTCGATGTGGTTTGGCAAATATCTCGTGATCTTTGGCTTGATGAATTTCACAATGAACTCTTGTCAAGTAGGAGTTTCCGCATGAAATACAATTGTAGGAGAATTTATATTTGACTGGGGTAGTTTCTGGAGTTGTTTCTGAATCTGAGGAGTCTTTGGTAGTGACTGGTGATTTTTGAGGAGTTTGTAATTGAAAATTGTTAGCTTTTTGGCTTTGGATTTGGTATTGATGGGGAGTCTGCAATTGGATATTTTTAGCTTTTTGGGTTTGGATTTGGTATTGATGGGGAGTCTGTAATTGGATATCTTTAGCCTTTTGGCTTTCATATTTTGGAGTCTCCAATTGTACATCTTTACATTTTTGAGTCTCCAATTGTACATCTTTACATTTTTGAGTCCCCAAGTGTAAATCTTTACATTTTTGACTTTTTGGAGCCAAAATCAGAATATTCAATGTCGATTCTGATTCAAGTTGAATTGGACTTGATTGAAGGTTGATTTTAATTTTTGAAGGAGTACGATTCTCGATCTCTTTATTAGCCAATTTTTTACCGCCACAAGGTTTCTTTTCAACTCTTCTTTTAATACCTTTTGAGCTTTGAAGTTTAGATTGGCAAAGTGGTTTGGGGTTTGTAAAGGAGGAGGGTGAAGCTTTTCTTTTTATGGATTCTTGTTCGAATCTTACCCTCTTGAGTTTCTTGATTGGGGGGTCTGACTTTTTCATACATCCTTTAACCTTACAAAGTGTCTTTACATGGATCTCAAACAGGTTTTTGATGGCAAATTTCCGACCACAAACTGGGCACATGTAAGGTCTAAGGGGGTCTGGTTTTGGTTGGGGTGTGTTCATTTGGTTGCAAAAGAAAACGAGCGAACGAACAAACGAGCGAGCGAACAAACGAACGAGCGAAGCGAGTGAGTGAGTGAGTGAGTGAGTGAGTGAGTGAGTGAGTGAGTAAATGAGTGAGATTATTGCGGCACCAGAGTAAATGAGTGAGATTGACTATCCCGGCACGAGAGTGAGTAAGTGAGTCGGACTTATTATGACGCTACTGGTCTTTAGAGGTTTGTTGAGGGAGTATCATGAGTACATCTATTGATTTTTATTATATCAAACAAAGATGAACAGTTGTGTATAATAGCAACATCATGTTATAAGAGTAAACACTTGAATTAACAATTTGTGAGTAATAAACACTAATCTTCACATCTTGCTCAAATAACTACAAGAGGCTCTGCTTCTTTATACCCCAAATAAACCTTTTTTGATTGAGACAAGCCAATTTTCATCAATAAATAAGGCACCTGGGTAAGACACCTGGGTCACCTGGGGTACCAATAATGGTTTGCAAAACATTCAACACTCGAGTTACTATTCACAATATTGAAAAATAAGCAAGTATTGTGAATTTTACATTGCTCAGTATGTATTGTAAATTGTTGCTCAGTATGTATTGTAAATCGATAAAGAGTATTTGTAGAATGACTATAATAATAATCAAATCACTTATTTTAATTATAACATCACTGTAATAACCCTCTGCTAATCACTCATCAATTCACTACTTTACACTACTTTACTCACCACTACTTGTCTCATTCATATTTTTTCGATAAAATCCCAACTTTAAAGACGACACAAGTATTAGCAGGACTGACTGGTGTATCGAATAAAAAAAGGGACCTTAAAAAGTATGACATCGCTTGTGCCCAAGGCAACAGCATGCTATCAGTTATACCTTCCAAGCACTGAAAAAGATGACAGACTCAATCTTAGTGTGCGTACAGGGTCAGCTTCAACACTTTTAAATTCATTGGTTTTCGTATATGGAGGACTCACCATTGGATTAGAACTCTTTGAACAGAGTATTTCTGAGCTTAGTGAAACGTTTCATCTGAAAGTGTTAGACTCAAACCTAAAGTTTAAAGATATATCAAGATATTTATCGGGAGAGTTATTCTATTTGAATTTACTTGAACGTAATTGGGTTAGAGTTGATATCCCCAGAAATGAACCCAAACCTAAACCTCGTTTATTCCATGAAGTATGTGCCATTAACAATTGTTTATATGTTTTTGGGGGGTTAACTATACCTGATAATGACGACGATTTCTTAGGTTTCCAAAAAAACTTTATGATACCAGTTAATGACTTGTGGGAGTTTAATTTGGAAACATCCAAATGGAGTTTATTACATGATGGGTGTAATTTTGAGAATGATGAAGCAATTCCTAAACCCAGATTTAATCATAAGCTAGCCAAGCTTAATAGCCTCGGATTTGTTGATAGAAAGGATCATTTTGGTATCTTTATAGCTGGAGGAAAGGATGAGAATTCTGATTTCATTTATGATAATCATGTATTTGATTTGGTTGATAAAACGTATGTTGGTCAAAAACCCTTCCCATTAAAACCAACTACTGGTGATCAAGAAAAGGATCGAATAATGGGTTATCAATGCTTACCTCGTAATAAAGATAACAACATGAGTGTCAACGCGCACGACTCCATGATTATAAGCTTTAGAGAGGAAATCGAATCCAATTCAACACCCCCTTACTTGGCTAACTCATCCCTACAAAATCTATCTCCTCAACAATATCTCCCATCAAGAGGAAGCGCATCCAAATCAGACCGCAAAACAAAGTTTGAAGAATCCGTCATAGTGTTCTCCCCAACTATTACAAATAAATCAATCCAAATCAAAAACCCTCTCACTGCATACAAAATAGGTAAATCAGTTCACTATGGCCGAATCTTACCCACGCATAGAATGAAAGACAGAATCATCGTCAACAGCGAGTCAGGAACTAAATCAAGTGAAAAACTAACTATTCCTCATATAATTCCTTTCAACTTGAGATTCCCAACAGGTGGGATTTTTGGTCAGAATGTCGTCATCTCTGGATTCTTACCTAACGAATATGACGTTTCAATCTTCATTTACAACAAACCAACTGGAAAATGGTCCAGACTCAACATCTTTTGTGCTCATGATTATGGCTCTCATCGATTTTGGGGTGGATATGTTTGGCAATCACACCATAAGGTTGTTCTTCTTGGTAATTTTTTAACTTCAAGAACTACAAGTAGTATTCGTTTCTTCACAGTTATGGTAACAGTGAGCTTACCTGTAATAAATATATTGGCAAGTTCGGATTTGGCCGGAGGTCATTTCCATACCCCAAGTGGCAAAACAGTCTATAATCATAAACCCACCCCTTCAATGGTCCTGAGAACAGAAACAATGGCAAGCTCAAGTATGTTAAGTGCAGCCACAGACGACTCAGTCACAGATGAAAGTCCATGCAGCTCGATTCTAGTTGAAAGAACAGACGATGAGAAATATAACTCAGATAGTGACGATAATCTGAAAAGACATCTCCCTCCAACAACAACACTGTCTATATCAAGTCCAGCAACAATCAGCTTTAGTGAATACGTTCACTACGCTGCCCCTAAAAATAACTTTACCAAAATCAGATCCGTATTCCCCCCAGCAGCAATCACCCTCGGGAGAAATGCATTCGAAAGATACGGTGACTTGATTTCCGATTTCGAAATCGTATCGCTGAACGGTGACAGGATCCCTGTGTCCATGGTTGTTTTGAAGGAGCGGTGGGGTCGTTACTTTAATGAATTACTCGCACGTGCATACGTTCAAGCTGTCGATCGCTTTGAAACCAACGAGTTGAATAAGAACTCGGAACGCCGAGTTCAAAAAAGCGGGTTGCGTACCCCTTCCAAGAGCTCTTCAAGCTCCAAAAAAAGCAAGCTGTCTTTTAGTGACGAAATGGCAATACCCCCCAGAATTCTTTATTCGGGCGACTCGGGCAGAGCAGAAAACGGCTCTTCTTCAAGTAAAAGCTCGTTTTTCTTATCGCTAACTCCTCCGGCTTCAAAAGCTTTACTGCCTGAAGCTCCTCAGTTTAGACTTCCCTTCCAGGAGGTTTCCCCCGATTTGAAGACGGCATCCAAAGCTCCACAAACCATTAGCATTCCTCGTGATTTTAGGAGTCGATCCGCCTCTCCAAAAGGTTTGGTTTCCATGCTGTCATCTCCGAATGTTTCTTCTTCCAGTGTTCCAGTGTTGTCAAGTGGTCAAGTGTCAAATATTCAGATGCTGTCATCACCACATATTCCAATGCTGTCATCACCAAATATTCCAGTGTCAAATATTTCAGTGCCCACAAACATTTCAGTGCCCACAAACATTTCAGTGCCCACAAACATTTCAGTGCCCACAAACATTCCCATACAACCATCACTAGCCATTCCCATACTGCCATCACTCGCCATTCCCATACTGCCATCACTCGCAATTCCTTTGCTGACTTCACCTTCAACCGTTGATGGTACCCCAATAATCATCCCATCTAGTGTGATTCCCACGATTATGGAAACCAAACTGGAAATCAAACCAGAATTATCGTTTGTAATCACCAACTCACTCCTCACATCCCATCTTCAAGACATCCCCCCACAACTCCCATTACCCAACGAACAGCCTCCGGCAGTACCTGCGGCACCAACGTCATTCCGGAGCTCACTGCGCAAGAATTCGAGTGAAATTGGATCACCTCGACATTCCTTAATTCAAACATTGACTCATTTAAGAAATATTAATCCTGGTAAATCTCCCAAAAGTTCACCATTTCTGTCACCTCGAGCCTCAGTTTCAGGACCCAGTGGTAATTTTGTATCACCCCGAGCTTCCATATCTGGCCCCAGTGGTAATTTCATATCTCCAAGAGCTTCGCTTTCCGGGTCAAGTACTGCATTAGCTGACTTGATAGGCCCCAGTCTTCGAACCAGTCGACTTTCGGAACCTTCATTAGGGTTAAGAGAGTTTTCTAATGAGAATAGTCGGAAATCCTCAATATCAAATCCATCCTTTAGATCTCTTGATGATTCTGTGAAGAACCCCCATTTCAAATTGACTGATAATAAAAATAAGGATGAGGAGGAAGAAGAGGAGGAAGATGATGATTATGATAATTCGGAAGATTTTTCATCCGAGTTCATTGATCAAGGGGATCAATATGATAACGGATTTTTTGATAATGCATTGCTTGATATTGATCATATTCAAAGTGAGAATTTCCGAATGGAACCACTGTTAATTCCTCGGAAGCTTTATATGCCATTTCTGACACTGACCTTGAAAGCATTTAGTGAATACTTGTATACGGGGCAAGTTGGGAATAAATGGTATTTGACACCAACAGCATTAGATAATTTGGCAATTGCCAAATTTTTTAAGATTCCTCTATTCTATGATTTGATTTGTGAGGTTTTATTTGGAATTATTGGACGTAAAGAAGCTTTCATTATAAGAGAGGGAAATAAGCTTAAAAAGAAATACTATCATATTTTGGGAGCAACCAATATTCCTCACACCACCACCATTGAATTCCCATTGGATGAATATGAAGGGTTCATGGATACGGTTGATGATGGGTTTTTGGATGTAGCTTTGTTAAAGAATCTGTCTAGGATATATCAAAGAAGTAATACTGTCACTTCTCGTTTTAGGAAATCAGCATCAGATGGTAGTAAGAACCAAAAAGATGAAGCCCTCACGGATGTTGAATCCAAGAAAAACACAGATAGTGAAATGAAAACCACCGACTTGACAGATGAATCGTCGGACAAAAGAAGTGATGATGACAATGAATTTGGATTAGGATACTTGGATTTCGGGGACATCAATATCAACGATCGTACCAAGGGTAACCGCAAACCAAACATGGAGGACAAACCACAATCACCCCTGGAATTGGGAGATGAAGACGAAGAAGAAAAAATAAGTGAAACACTGATGTGTTTGGAAGACTTGGTATCACCCAACTCACCACCTCCAACCGAGGCAGTGATCGACAACATCTACGAAACTGCCGCGATTGTTGTTGACATGAGATTGATGCTACGCTCTCTGAATGTAAGACACATGGGACGGATGTTGAATGAAACAAGAATGGAGGTTGAAACAGCAATAGCGGAAATGAAGAGAAGACAAGAGTTACAAAAAATTCAAAGAAAGCAACAACAACAAGAGTTTCAAGACTCATCTTCAAGTTCAGAAAACATTATTAAGAGTACTCCACTTGACTTGAAAGCTTCCAATGCCTCAACTGAGGTATCTTCACCTATGATAAAACCCAAATTGATTCCACAAGAAAGTCAAGGGGATATAAGGACAACAACGTTATTAAGATCTCAGACACATATTGGAGCCCAAACCAGCCCTCCACCAGTATCTCCCAATACACCTAGTATGGAAGGTAACCACCATGAAGCAAAAAAACTACACAACAGTGCGCTGAGCGTATCGATGAATAGCCATTTCAAAGGAGGAGCACCCATGGAAAAGACCAGATCAGCACCATTCCGAGGAATTAGTGGGTTCACCCCCTTTAAACAAAAAGATGACGGAGCGTCACGTAACAAAGAATTGGATAAGAGAATAACCAAACAAATCAAACAGGATGCAAAGCTCAAAAAGAAACCATCCACAATCTCCAACCAAACGGAAATGGGACCACCCCAAATGATCCCAAACAGACCCAACTTGCTGCGCCCAGCATCAAGAGCTAACTTAAGCGCAGGCAATCTGAGCAGCTCATTGGCAGCCCCAGTGAAAAAGAAGGGTTTCTTCAACCTCGGAAAACGGAAGCTGGATACAACCACACAACCACCGTCACATTTGACTGATGTTTTCGACCTGAAGTTGAAGAGGACCGACTCCACCCCTAGCTTGAACTCGGGTGCCAGCAAGCAACTGGAGAAGAAGAAGCATGGATTGTTTAGTTTTCGAAAGGGATAGTAAGGTGAGGAAGTGGTGAGTGTATAATAAGAGGTGATGATTTCGCGAAGCAATGCTATGAATAGTGTATGAATTTAGTATGACAGTGATATGTGTAGTATAGTTATTATTGCGGTACGGGTCTTTAGTTCACGAACGAGCGAAGCGAGTGAGTGAGTGCGTGAGTGAGTGAGTGCGTGAGTGAGTGAGTGCGTGAGTGAGTGAGTGCGTGAGTGAGTGAGTGCGTGAGTGAGTAGCGAATTTTGAGTGAATTCGTTCGTTCGTTCATTCGTTCGTTCGTTCGTTCGTTCGTGATTAGCGAACATTTACGATCTGAAATGATAACTATGAAGCATACCATGTATATGATCTGAATATAATATCTAAAGTATACCATGTGTATGATCAAACATTTGCTTCCAATTTCATGAAGAGCGAGGTAAAAGTAATACATGATAAAAGTCTACAGCAAACCTATTTTGTCAAAATATCACCAAACTCAGAGAAAATTGGGGGTGTGTGTACTCAAAGGATGCACTCAATCGTTTAATCATTAGTTGTACTCAACTCACCCACATCTCATCAAATAAACGAACGAGCGAAGCGAGTGAGTGAGTGAGTGAGTGCGTGAATGAGTTCGTTCGTTCGTGAGTGTAAGTTATAAAATTAGTATGAAAATTACTAGAGAAGGATTCACCATTCATTCGTTTGTTTAATCAAAAGAAATCCTACTCAAGAACGAACGAACGAACGAACTCAAAATTCGCTACTCACTCACTCACAAATCAATAGTGGAACAAACTCGCTTCGCTCGTTTGTTCATACTATCACTCTTAAACGAACAAACGATCAGTTCGTTCGTTCGTTCGTTTGTTGTAATAGGAGTAGAGAAAGATTATATAAGAGAAGATGTGGTTAATATTTACAGACGTACATAGCATACACAATCACCTCTGTCATTTTCTCAAGCTCACTATATCTGTTATGTTTGGCAGTGATTAACTTAATGTACGCTACAAGCTTTAACACTTGACTGATGTTTATTAGCGGAATTATATTTTATATACCCACTATGGCTGATTTCTAGCTAGTATATAGTTGTTTCAAAGAGGCAAATATTCTTGTGTAGATTAACACATTTCATCCTGCCACATCTACTCGTGTCGATAGTTTGTCTATCAACCTAGTTTTTGTGTTCACCGTCGAGACTGCACGTGTGTGTAGTGTATGGACGTTTGAGCGAGGAATGCTCAACCTAACAATATCGGAATTAGTTGTGACATCATTGAAACTAGTTTAAATTATCATATTCAAATCATAGCAATCAGTATTGAATAAAAGTAATTTTGATTAAACGAATTGGTCAGTCAGTAACTCGCTCACTTGTATTTATTCAAATTAGCTCCAAAGACCATGGAAAGATTTCGTAAAAACGGTTTGGGAGTTTTGATGTTCCAAGGTCCCTCCCTTTGGATCTCTGGTGAATTTGGTGAATTTCTCAAGGTCCTTTGGAACTGATAATTTTAAGGTATTTTCTATAAAGGTTGATGGTTAGTTTACACATAAAGTGTAAGCTTTACTCGTTTGCTCGTCTTTATTTAAACTGTGCAATTACTAAAATATCGCTCTGTGTCAATCGCTCCGTATCATCGATCTGTATCATCGCTCTTCGCTCGTTCGAGTGAGTGAGTGAGGAAGTAACGAGTTCATGTGAACGATATGAAATGTTCATAAAATGTTGATATTCCTCATTATATATTTTGAAAGGTATCTTCTGGGTGTTACATATTTTCTTCTATAACAATAATGAAATAAACATCAACAGCTTCTCACTTGACAATTGAACTAACCCACGATACTCTACACTAAAACACCTCAACTCACGAATGAGCGAACGAACGAAAGAACGAAAGAACTAACCCACGCACTTACTTAGTTACGCACTCACTCACGCACTCACTCACGCACTCACTCACTCACTCACTCACTCACTCACTCACTCACTCACTTACTCACTCACTCACTCACTCACTCACTCGCTTCGCTCGCTCGCTCGTGAGTTCGCTTCGCTCGTTCGTGAGTGATTTCGCTCGCAATAAATCTCGCAATATCCCCAAATAGGAAACCCACCCTGGTACATAACTAAAAAGATCCCCATATTTTCCACCAAAATGACCAACGGAATCAATCAAGAGCTTGTAGAGTGGGCATATGCCAATTTAAAGAATGTCCCCAAGGGAGTTGAATACGAAAAGATGATATCATCAGCTCCTTATGATTGCTTTGATAAAGACTTATTCATGTCAAGGAATTTGGCACATGAAATGGCACTTGATTTCCCAAATATACGTTTAAAAGACTACAATTTTGATATGGATCAACATTCCAAAGCTAGATTGGATCATTTGAGTAAGATCTTTGGTAAGATCGATAGTACTTGCTTTCTTGAGCCTCCATTTTTTGTTGATTATGGATGTAATATATCATTTGGTAAGCACTTTTATGCCAATTTTAACGTTACATTTCTCGATTGTACATTGATCACTTTTGGTGATAGTGTATTGGTTGGTCCTAATTGTACTTTTAGTACCGCTACACACCCCATTGATGCTGCTGAAAGATTGAGAATGGTGGAATATGCTCACCCTATTCGTGTGGGCAACGCTGTATGGTTTGGGGCAAACGTTCTGGTTATGCCTGGGGTTACCATTGGGGATAACTCTGTTATTGGAGCAGGTGCTGTTGTTACAAAAGACATTCCTCCAAACTCTGTAGCTGTGGGGGTTCCAGCTCGCGTAATCAAGACCTTGGAGGATAAAACCAAGGATGCTATATCTGTTGGTGCAGCTTAGTATAGTTAGTTTGTTTTAATTAAATTTATGTATACTAAACTAAGTGGGGATATCCATTTATATGATCAAGTGTGTATATCCATTTATATGATCAAGTGTGTATATCCTTTCATATGTATACATGTTCTATACGCCATCTTCGTATACGCCCTTACATCTTCATTATCCTTTATAAAAATACCCGTTCATATCATTTTTATTTTTCCTAAACAAACATGACAGAGTGGAATACCAATGCCGATATCAAAGACTTTATCATTCCAGATGAAGATGAAAATGATCAAAACAGAAACCAAACACTGAACACACTGCATCCAACACTGAACCCACCAAACAATCAAGGTAATCTCTTTTCACAATTCATCCCCAAAGTCGACCTTTCGTCAACGTTTGCTCCGTTTGCAGCTGCCGCTCAAGTGGATAACAACAGGATAAGAGAACGTCAGTTTTCAGGAGGTGACACCTTAGATGAACCCGTGACTGAAACCTTGAAACGAGATTTGGTTCAAATCGCAAATCGTCTTTATGCAGTGGTATGGCCAAGATCGCTTGAAAAGCTCGCAGGAGAGCAACAACTGAAGTTGATTCGATTTGCCACTCAGAACGGCATCTACTTGCCACAACTGATATTGAGTAATCCTATATCTGTAGAAGATCAAGATGATACAATCGATGAACAAGATATTGGTGTTCAAGGGGGGTCCTCCAAATTGTACAATAATTTGGATTGGGACTTGTGGGGACCTTTGGTATTCTCCTTACTCTATTCAGTATCCCTCGGTATGTCTGCCTCTTCTGCTCAGACAAACCTGGTGTTTTCAGGTTCATTTTCATTGATGTGGTTCTTCTTTTTGGTGGTTGGGTTGAATATCCAGTTACTTGGAGGAACTGTATCCATATTATCCGCAATCTCTGCTGTTGGTTATTCCATGTTCCCGATTGCTGTGGGTGAGCTTGTGTGTGCATTTTTCATCAAATGGAAGCTTATTCGTTTCTTCTTGATGATTGTGTTGAATTCATGGAGTATTTATGCTGGTTGCATGAGTTTGAAATCATCAGGTGTCATGCCTGGAAGGCTTTTACTTGCTATTTATCCAGTGGGGCTTTTGTATTCGATTTTAAGTTTATTAGTTATTATCACTTGAGGTATCAGAATGAATTATATGAGGGGTGATTGATACCAGAATGAATTATATGATGATTGATACCAGAATGAATTATGTGAGTGATTAAGATCGAGGTTATGTAGATTGAATTTTTATGTATAGGTGAGATTGCATTCATTAGTTGGTTGTCAATGTTATGATTATAAGATTTTAATGTATTGTTAGTTTGTATGAAAGAATTGCCCAGTTACTTGTTTGTATGAGAGTTCGTGAGTAGCGAAAATGAACAAAATCATTGCATGAGTGAGTGAGTGTTAGGTGTCTTAGTACTACAATACTGGTTATATGATCTGAAAATTGAAGCCTAATAATGTTTATATTACTAAAATAGAGAAAGAGCGAAGCGAGTGATCGTTACAAGTAAAGTATCTAATGATTACAGTCTCCCTTTGCGAGTGAGTCTATTTGTGAGATGATAGTGCAAAAAAACACTGAGATTATACCAAGGGGGGACCCTTGAGAATTGACACAATAATTAGGGAATATCTATCAAAACTACTCAGTCTTTTTCTTCACACTCACTCATTATTTTGACACTCACTCACTCACTCACTCACTCACTTACTCACTTACTCACTCACTCACTCACTCACTCACTCACGCACTCACTCGCTTCGCTCGTTCGTTCGCTCGGATTAGGATCCGATCGTGAAGGCAGTCGATATGGAAAAAACCCAAGATTTATCTTTACGATGAGTGTGTTACTTTTGGAATAGCCATGTTGGTTCGCTCGTGGGTTCGTGAAATATTTACTTTATAGAGCACTCACTGACGGCAAGAAATTCTAAAAACCTTGCTTTCATCAAACTGGTGGTGTAAGATTATTGAACGCAAAGTTTCATCTTTGTTGGGGCCCGTTCGCAGTCATTTCACTCTCGAGGCGAGTGGAATAAAGATGGAATTGTCCTAATAGGCAGCATGCAATTTTAAGTTACACTGAGGTATGGGAGGTTAATAGGAGTTTAATAAATGTGTATGCGATTGTTTAGTGTCTATTCGTTATTAGTTTAACGGTGTTATAAATGATAATATTCTCAATTTGTTAGTTTAAACGTCACTGGTATAGCTCAAGTATGTTATGCCAATACCGGTCAAAAATATTGGCTTTTGATTATTTCACCTGAATCTTAAGCCAATGTTTAATATCACTGTTATCATGTTGATCATATATGATGTCAAGTTCTAAACATTTTCATCACCCACAGAGCGCACAGAGCGACAAGCTTATTTCACTCAAATTCGGTACTCACCCAAAAACGCTACACACACACACACACACACTCGGACTCACTTTGTTCGTTTTCGCTGGCCACTTTGTTCGTCTTCGGCTGATTAATGTACTGGCTTATACAATACGAGAGAAGCGAGTATTCTTTGATTTGTTCTCTTTGCTCATATTCTTTGATTTGTTCTCTTTGCTCATATTCTTTGATTTGTTCTCTTTGCTCATATTCTTTGATTTGTACTCTTTGCTCATATTCTTTGATCTGTACTCTTCGCTAATATTCTTTTCTCATATCCATTGATTTGTACTGGCACATAGAATACGATTTCTATACTATATAAACTTTTTGCACTGATTTCAGCGAGCCCAGCATCCAATAATGATATTGAAATACTCGCATTGCTCATCTTCTCTTATTTCCGTTCTAATATGATCGTTTTGGTGGTTTCATATTAAGTCACTACCTTAAAACTACAAATACTCTCTTCCCTTGTATGTTTGGACATGGTAAACCACCCATTTAATTTTTAAAGCCTATTGGGCCTGGCGTACTCGTCAAATCCGTGGATAGATGTTATATTCTGGCGAACATAATGTTTCCCCAGGTTCGAGCCCGAGTGGCAGCCTTATTTACGGATGAATACAATGGAGTGAACAATCCCTGAGTGCAACCAAACGGTTGTACGTAGATTACAAAACCTGCCTTCCTACTGAAAATAAGTTTTTTTGGAATGTGAGTTGGTTTGTTGTTTTTGATATGAGGTGAGACATGGACTAGGTATGGTGGATTAAGCATATGGTGATTTTCGCAGTCAGGACACTAGGTATGGTGGATCAAGTTTATGGTGAATCAAGTATATGGTGGATCAAGTGTATGGTGAATATACAAAAAATGCATCAAGTTGGTACACTAGCTCCAACCTAAATCATATGGACATGCAATATGCAAAATTCATAAAAATACTCAATCAGTCAGTCAGTCAGTCAGTCAGTCAGTCAGTCAGTCAGTCAGTCAGTCACTTGCTATCCTTGTTCACTCACTCGCTACGCTCGTTCGTTCACTACGCTCGTTCGTTCACTACGCTCACTCATTCACTCGCTACGCTCGTTCATTCGCTCACTAATATGCTACACACGACCACCCTTTCTCCTCTTCTTCCTCTCCAACTTTGCTATCTCCTGCAAATCATCCTCACTTGGTTCATAAATATGCCAAATTATATAATGAGGTAAACCACCAACTTTGAAACCCATTTTTCTAGCCATTTTTCCAAAGGCCTCAGTTTCAGCGTGATTTAAAAAAGTAAATGCTGGAAAGTGTGCACCTTGTCTAAAGATCAGAGCTCTTGCCAAGATCAGAACACCTCCAACACCATCCAAATCCATAATTTCATTTGGATTTCCTTGACCATTTGCTTCAGTTGAATAAGCTAGATGAGCTCTCCAAGTTGGATATTCAGCGTAACCTTCAACAATAACATCATCTTCATCTAATGTTTGTGCCAATTCCATTCCTGCATCTGATTCAATCCATGAATTCAAGTCATATGGTTGTTTATTACCTAAAAATGTTGGTAATGGTCTCCAAACGTTAGGAACCATGACGTCATAATCATGTTTCATCAAGTTCTCAATCACGTCACCTGGACACGTTTCAATATCAACATCTCTCCAATAAACCCAAGAATGATAAGCTTTTAATGATGATGCTGTCAACCAGTTACGAGCACGTCCCATCAATTTACGACGAATACCTTGAACTTTGACAGCATGTCTATCTGAAAATCCTTGACCAATGACTTGACCAAAATCTTTTTTAAAGATTGAAACTGATCTGAATGGTTTATTATAACCTTCATGTTGTTCTTCTGGAGTTTTGGAGTATGCTTTTCTAACATTATCCATATAAGATTCTTCCATGTATAATTGATATAAACTATTTGGTGATCCTTTATGATTTCTTTCTTCTTCATGATCACTCAATTCTTTAGCTAATGTCCCATTTTGTAAAGCTACTGAATATTTGAATACCGTATCTAATGTACGATCATCTGGTGAACAATCTGAAACCAAAAATGCAATATCTATAAGACTATGGTCATACGTCAAGTTCATCAAATTATAAAAGGCCATTGGTAAAACACTTTCGGCATTACGTAATGGCATAAGAAATAAAACAATATCTCCTTTCTCTTTCCCATTTCTAGATCCTTTAAAATCATTTAAATCATAGTATTCGACAATCTCATTATACCTTTCCTCTTGTTCTTTAGTTAATATGGATAAATCAGAAATGTCTGCGTTTTCAACATCAATCTTCTCTACTCCATCTTTAGTTACACTGTAGAGTTCAAAATCTTCTTCCTTAGGTGCTAGTATCTCTTGGGTCTCTCTTACACTTCTAGACCCACCTCCAACCAGTGAAATAAATAACCATAAAATAACAACCAGAACCAATCCCAAAACAATCTTCTTTATCAAAGGCTTCCGGCTCCGCTTAGGAGAGAGCTTCCCATGTATTGGTAAATCGTCGTACTTTGTTCCGAACCCTCCTTTGGCCATACTATGGTTCTCTCTTTACTATGGTCCAAGTGTATAGAAAAAAAAAAAAAAAAAAAAAAAAGAAAAAGAAAAACATCAAAGGGATCAAAATGGCCTACGTTTACATTAACCATTTTTTAGCTTTTTTTTTTAGGCGATACCTTTGTACATTGGGAGTTCTGATTGATTTTTAGTTGATCATGGTTTGGCTTTGTCATCATGTTTGATCTGGGCTGTGGTTGGATCTTTGGTATAATAGAAAAAAATCAATTGCGTATGAAATGAATAGAGTAAAATAAGAGGTTTAGTGTGTTGTAAATCATGTGTAGTGTGAATCATGAGTAATGTAATTTGTTGCGTATATTTAAACCATTTGATAGTACTTGCCTGATATGGCAAAATGTTTCTATTGTCACTTTGTACACAGTATTGAGTTACCTCGGATTAATCGTATAGGTAATGTGCACACCACAATGGGTCACATAATAATTTATTTATATTTTATATAATAGAACGAAAGGGCGAACGAACGAACGAGCGAAGCGAGTGAGTAAGTGAGTAGCGAAAATGAACTCACGAACGAGCGAAATCACGTACTCACGAACGAGCGAACTCACTCACGAACGGGCGAACGAACAAGCGAAAAGCGAACGAACGAACGAGCGGGCGAACGAGCGAAAGCGGGCGAACAAGCGAACAAACGAACGGGTGAACGAGTGAACTCACGAACGTACAAGCGAACGAGCGAAATTACTACTCACTCACGAACTCACGAACGGATGGACTGACGACCGAGCGAAAAAGCGAACGAGCGAGCGAGCGAACGGACAGACGAACGAACGAACGAACGAGCGAAATCATGCACTCACTCACTCACTCGCTCACTCACGAACGAGCGAACGGATGGATGGACGGACGGACGAGCGAAAAAGCGAACGAGCGAACGGACAGACGAACGAACGAGCGAACGAACGAGTGAACGAACGGACGGACGAACGAGCAAAATCACGCACTCAGTCACTCAGTCACTCGCTCACGAACGAGCGAACGAGCGAACGGATGGACGGACGAACGAGCGAAAAAGCGAACGAGCGAACGAGCGAACGAGCGCACTCCTCACTCCACTCGCTCCACTCACTCACGCACTCACTCACGCACTCACGCACTCACGAACTCACGAACGGGCGACATCACGAACTCACGAACGGGCGAACGAGTGAACGAACGGACGAACGAACGGACCGACTCACGAACGGACGGACGAACAGATAGACGAACGAACGAACGAACGAACGAATGGACGGACGGACAGACGAACTCACGAACGAACGAACGAACGAACGAACTCACGAACGGACGCACTAGCTTCGCTCACTCACTCACTCACTCACTCACTCACTCACTCACTCACTCACTCACTCACTCACTCACTCACTCACTCGCTTCGCTCGTGAGTGACTTCGCTCGTGAGTGAGTGAGTTCGTTATACAACCTCCCTCAAATCATTCTCCTCAGGCTTAAACCATTCCCTCCCAAGCATCTCCCAACAATCCCTAGCAATCCCAACAGCTTTGCTCTCACAATCAGCCTTCCCTTCAATATAAACCTTCAATTTAGGCTCAGTACCAGATCCACGACAAGTAAATCGAACCTCCTCAGAATCTCTCTTCAAAACACCAGTAATCATCTGAGATTTGGCATCCACAGGTAATCTCGGTACTCCATCCTTAGTGCCTGTTTCATATCCAATGGTCAAGTCTCTCCAATATGTGACATCAAACCCTCCAACTACTAAAGGTGAATCCCCAGGATATGATTCTCTAACTTTGTCAAAAATCTCCTTTGTCTTGCTCAAGTCATTTAATTTATAATATCCATTACATTCCTTGTGCCATCCATACTTTTCATAACCTTGGTGTAATTTCATGATCGGGTCAATCTCACCATTTGCAAACCAATGTTGGTATAATTGCAACCATATCATGGCGGCAGAAACACCATCTTTGTCATGAACGACATTAAACATGAATCCAATAGCTTCTTCATAAGCAAAGGGAACATCAAAGCCTTGATTTTCCAACTCAATAGCACGATTTCCTATCCATTTGAACCCCGTTAATGTATCTTGGAAGTTTGCATTATTCTTTGAAGCTACTGATGCTAAAATTTGCAGTGAAACAGTGGAGTTTAATAACCATGTCTTACTAAGATCCTGATTTTGAAGTACAACTTCAAACATGTACATGGCAAATAAGAAACCAATCTCATTCCCAGTCAATTGCTTCCAATCACCTTCATTGGTTTTGATAGCAGTACTGAATCTGTCTGCATCAGGGTCATTTGCAATCACCAACTTATACCCGAGGTTATCTGCAGTAGCAATTGCCAAGTCGAGAGCACCCTTTTCTTCAGGGTTGGGGAATGAAACAGTTGGAAAATCTGGATTGGGTTGAGCTTGATCTTTAACAACTTCCATTTCAAAGCCCACAAAGGCATTATTCAAACATTTCTCTAAGATATCCAAACCAACTCCATGTACTGGAGTGTACACAAATTTGAAATCTAACATTTTATTAGTCACCAATTTGTCACCAGTAGTTTTGATGTATAATTCAATCATTTCATTTCTAACACCAACCAATAATCCATTCTGTAAACCTTTTTGGAATTGTCCTACAATGTCCCATACTTGATCCCATGGAGTCAAGTTTGATTCTATGGACTTTGCAATCCCATCATCATGTGGAGGAATGATTTGACACCCATTTCCATAGTAAACCTTGTATCCATTATCTTTGGCTGGGTTATGCAGGGCAGTAACCATGACACCTGCTGATGCTCCAAAATGATCAATTGTAAAGGGTACCAAAGGAGTATGACATAATCCTTTCTCTATGACTTGAGTAGTTTGAAATTGAGTTGGAGATAATTGAATAGATTCTTTTGAGAGATTTTCAATTTCACCAAGGTAATACACTTTAACTCCACGACTTATTGCAACACTAGCTGTGATCTCTGCAAATCTTTGAGAGTTGTAACGATGATCATATCCAATAACAATTGAACTTGATGATGATTGGTTAAGAAGATATTGAATTAAACCTTGTGATGCTTGTAAGATGGTTACATCATTCATATGAGCAAATCCACTTGTCATTTCACTTCTCAATCCTGCTGTACCAAAAGCAATTCTTTCACCGAGCTTCAGCTGTAAGACTTTGTAATTGCCTTGTTTGTGGAGATTTTGGATCTCCTGTCTGGTTATTGGGTTGATATCAATGGATAGCCATTGTTGGACGAGTTGGTCTATGTCTTTGGTGTTCATTAAAGATTGTTGTGGTGTTTGTGCGAGGATGTAGAGGATCGGAGATGCGGTTTTTTGGTTGGGATGTTCGGAGATCCGCGAACGAACGAACGAACGAACGAACGAACGAACGAGCGAACGAACGAGCGAAGCGAGTGAGTGAGTTCGTGAGTTCGTGAGTGAGTTCGTGAGTTCGTGAGTGAGTTCGTGAGTTCGTGAGTTCGTGAGTTCGTGAGTTCGTGAGTGAGTTCGTGAGTGAGTTCGTGAGTGAGATACATGTTATTCTTAAATGAGTGAGATTGTTATTCTTAAGTGAGTGAGATTGTTATTCTTAAGTGAGTGAGACACATGGTATTCTTAATGAGAGTGGGTACATATTATTCTTAAGTGATTGAGATACATATATATAGTTATTCTTATATTCTTACAAATTTATAGTTATTCTTATAATCGTACTCATTTATAGTTATTCTTATCATCTTTCACTTGTATAGCTCTTATCATCGTACTCTTATTCTCATATTTTCATATGGTCTGTGAGTGAGTGAGTGAGTAGAAAATTCGGTAGATTCAAAACGCTTCGCTCGTTTGTGTGTGTAAGTAGCAATTGTCAGTCGTTTCGCAGCAGTTTGTACGTTTGTCAGTCGTTTCGCAGAAGTTTTTACACTGTCAGTCGTTTCGCAGAAGTCTTTACACTGTCAGTCGCTTCGCTCCAATGCTGCTTCGCTCCAATGCTGCTTCGCAGCAGTTTGTACACCTTATCAAGCCATAGTCAAGGATCACGTTTATTTTGAAAGAACCGGCTCATACAATTGATATGCTCAGGTTGATGAAAAATTCATATTGTGGGTCTTTTCTCTGGTGATGATTTTACAGTCATGTGAATGCCTAGTGTAAGGGAATGACGAAAGTCAATGTATCAAACCTTGTTCATTCATTCACTCGCTGCTCGATTTTGATACTTTCCAATCCAATATGAGAATATGAGTACATGTAAATAAATATCATAAATGTATATATGAGAATAGTATAGCTAAACATCTCGCTTCGCTCGTTCGGGTGAATGAATATACTAGAGTAGCGTATACTTTTGATTTGAACAACCAAAGTGAAGAAGCGAATTCTTTTGCTTTGAATGTGAGTAAGTGAGTGCGAACATTTGAGTGAGTGAATGTAGTGATTTGAAGCTGGGCGAGGATAGCAAAAATCATTACGAGATGGTAGGAAGCCACAGGTCTTGTAAGTGTGGGTGGGTGAGTGAGTGAGTGAATGAGTGAGGGAGTGAATATAAGAATAAGATTAAGAATTTCTCACTCACAATCACTCACTCGCTTCGCTCGTTCGTTTCGTTCGCTCGTTTGAAAGGCCTTTTATGTGAATTTTAATGTGTGTCCAAAGATGTCATGTCAAGAAATGTAACAAATCAACATATACAGGAAAGCAAGGAACCTCATAAAAAGCTTTGGGATATGCACTTTAACGCGGGGGGTGGCCAAGAACCATCACTACATATATATATAAAGTGTTTATTATGCCCAAACCATCACTACGACTCAAATGAAAAGTCCTGTTAAACTACCAAATGATATATTGGAGATAATTATTGGTTATTTATCACCAATTGATTGCTCATACTTGATCCAAGATACAAAATTTGGAGGATGGGCAAGACAGAGAATGTTCAATTGAGTTAGATCAAGAGCTTTTTGCCCCCAAATGGATTATACCTCAAGAACTGAGTACATTAGGCCCCCAAAAGCTTTTCCATATTTGATGGGATTCAAGCCAAATACTTTGGTGGTTGAAAAATATGAACATGTTGAGGATTTGCAAGTGTTAGATTATAAAAATTAAGGATTAAGTTACAGATATTTCTATACTCCGGAGGTTGGAACCCAATGTTTCAGGTGTTTCTTTTAGACTGGAGGAAAACTTGAGCAATTTGACTTTACCTGAATGTTTATCTAAAATGAAATTACACTTGGTGGTGGTTGACTGTTTGATACCTCAGGTTACCGATTTGAGCATCTCGACATATGCTTTGGATTTTAAGTTTTTACCAAACAAGCTCCATAAACTCAAATTGGATTTCGTGTCTGTTATTGGCTCAGGAAAACTTGCCTAGCCCGTGCATCGCCTTTGGCGATGCTTTTATTTACGTCATGTTGCTCAAGCTCCTTCCAATCTCATTAAGAAACTTGGAGCTATTTCACCGTTGAACTTTGAGCAGCGAGATCTAAGTTATTTGATCAATTTGAGAAAACTAAAAGTGATCCATGCTAATGGTCATTTTATTCCACCTGTTGAAATGGAGAGTTTTGAAATTAGTGGTGAAATGGAGTTTAGTTGTGTTCATCTCATGTTGTCAAGCTCAAGAGAATAGCGTGTTTTGCAAAAGAATCTGAAAGTTGAATTTGTGGCTTTCCAGATAAACTTGAAAGTTTATCTATTACTTTGGAAAGCTCAAAAAGTTTGCACGTTCCTGAAAACTTGACCTATCTAAACATTCAAGTAAGCTCTTGTATACAAGATTTAACTATTCCACAATCTTTGGTTACTCTATTGATGCGGGGATGTAGATTGGAGGATTTTGAGATGGATTTGCCAAGATTAAAGTGTTTGGATTTGAGCTGGAACTCACTCCGAGATGTGGTTGTACCATCAAATGTGGAAACTTTGAACGAGAACAAACTCGAAAGTTTGGACGTACGGTATGCAAGTAAAAGTTACAGTTGGAAGGTAATCAAGTGATAAGGTTGGAATCGTTACATCTACCACCAAGTGTAAAAATTTTAAGCCTTGTGGGGAACCAGCTCTGAACATAAGAAGTTTTTCGGAAAAGGGGAGATTGCTTATAAGAGCACATAGTTGTATGATTTGGCAAGACAATGAGAATAACCACAATAGTTATGAGGTTTACTTTTGGAGAAGCACATTTTATTGTAATTTTGTGATGAGTAGTGACTATATGTTTGGAGAGGAGGTGCTTAAAATTCCGGCAGCAATAAAACAGCAGGTTGCAGAAAAATCTGGTGCCGCAGAGTTTAGTGTACATGAGCTTCTAGAGTTGTTGACACACAATGATTGGTTTCGAAATACGGACGGATCCAGTTTTGAAGCAAACGAGTGAACGAGCAAACGAGTGAACGAGCAAACGAGCGAAGCGAGTGAGTGAGTGAGTGAGTGAGTGAGTGAGTGAGTGAGTGAGTGAGTGAGTGAGAGGGCGAGCTAGTGAGCGAGATAATGAATGAATGAGTGAGTAAAAACATGAATTTGCTGGTTCGTTCGCTCGTTCGTGCGCTGGTTCGTGCGCTGGTTGGTCCGCTGGTTGGTCCGCTGGTTCGTCCGCTGGTTGGTCCGCTGGTTGGTCCGCTGGTTGGTCCGCTGGTTGGTCCGCTGGTTCGTCCGCTCGCTCGCTCGTTCGTTCGCTCGCTCGTTTGTTCGTCCGCTCGCTCGTCCGCTGGATCGTTCGTTCGTTCGTTGGTTCGCTCGTTCGTTGGTTCGCTCGTTCGTCCGCTGGATCGTCCGCTCGTTCGTTCGTTCGTAATATCAAACTTCAAGATCCATTCACATAATCTCTATTACTTCTTTACTCTTCTGTGCAGTTTAGTTCCATTAGACATTTTTATCCACATTAACATGGTTTCCATTCTTTACAAGTATTTTCATTAGCTCTGTGACAAAGTGAATGTTAGTAAATGAGTTGGTGATGGGATTGTAACAAACGAGCGAACAAACGAGCGAAGCGAGTGAGTTCGTGAGTTCGTGAGTTCGTGAGTTCGTGAGTTCGTGAGTTCGTGAGTTCGTGAGTTCGTGAGTTCGTGAGTTCGTGAGTTCGTGAGTTCGTGAGTGCGTGCGTGAGTGTGACCAGCAAAATGTTTCAAGCTTAGTTTGTTGTTCGCTCTAACAATTCACCTACAGTAACTTCCCCTCGAAATTAATACATTGCATAAACAGATCCAAGAGTCATCTTTTATTCTTGATCAAATTTCTTTAGTACATAATCTCTCATTTCGTACATTATCTTACTTTAATATATTCACTAATACATTCCAATACATTCACTAATACATTCGCCACCACAGTCAAACTCACCACAAACTTACCATACTCTAAAGTCAGAGAACTCGGTCAGTCACTAAAGACAGTCAGAGAAGTCGGTTAGAGGAGTCGGTTAGAGAAGCCGGTCAGTCACTAAAGACAGTCAGAGAAGTCACTCACGCACGCCCTCGCAAACTCACGAACTCGCTTCGCTCGTTCGCTCACTCACGCACTCACTCACTCACTCACTCACTCACTCACTCTCTCACTCGCTTCGCTCGCTCGTTCGCTCGTTCGTTCACTCGTTCGTTCGTTCGCTCGTTAGACTATACTTCAAAACATCACCTCCACTCTCAACAATTGCTATCTCCAATTTATTCCTTTCAATAAAATCCAAATCATCATGAGCTTGTAAGAAATCAACACTTTTAGCTGAATTCACTTTAACAAAAGTAACATTTTCCATCCATTTTTTACCCTTTTTAATATAACGATGCAAGGTCAATTTTGAACCTGAATATGTAGCAAGTACACTTGATGAAGGATCTATAGCGAATTTTAAGTTTGGATCTTCAAACTTGATTGTGTGCAGAATTATATTTTTTCTAAGGTCAATGATATCAATAGCTGAAGCTGAATCTGAATGAGAGGCAGCCAATAACCAATAACCATTTAGAGCAAATTTCAATTGAGAAACAATTGGAAATGAAACTTGAGTTTTTGATAAAAATGATCCATCAGTTATACTAAAGATTGAAAGATGATTTTTATCAGTTCCAATAGCTAAGATGGCACCATCCACGTGAATATCAGCACATTTATTTTGATAATCTGATTGTTTAAAGGTGAAGAGAACATTTTCCAAGTTACGAATGACCCAATTATCTGTGGATATTGATATGAATAAGTTTGATATTTTTGGATGTACCAAAAGGTGTGATATGTTTGAGTTTTCTTTAGATAATGTTTTAAGGCTTCCATTAGTGTAGTATAAAAGGTCAGATGAATTACATACAATGTAGCCATCTTGGATGGTATGTAAAGCATTCACGGGACCTTTATTGATTTTGAAATGGACTCCACTCATATGATCCAAAACATCCCCATTTATAGACCCCACCAAGTATCGATGGTCATTATTGGTATAAGTCACACACAGAATGGATTTACATTCGATTTTCTCTTTGATGAGCTTGAGACTTATTTGCTCTTCTGGTTTGACAGAGTACACTGGTTTAATGGATTTATGTAACTGGAATAATTCTTCTCGAGCCGATTGAATGGATTCAACAGGAATCTCCACTTCTGAGGGTGGCGTTTGTCCCAGTAACAGACTGGTGAGTTGTTCTAAAGCAGCACGGGCTTCGTCTCTCTCTTTGATTGCATTGGCTGCTACACGTACAGCAGCATCTTGATGATACAATGCAGCACTAAGCTCCTCACGAGCAACATACAATTGTTTTCGAAGGGAAAATAACTCCAATGCCAACGCATCCCATTCATTCTGAAACGTACCTAACAAGCTGGGTATCGACGTCAGCGTCACCGGCTTGGGTGGTATATGTATTGGGTCTGGTTTTATCAGTATAAGGTCATTGACAGTGAGCGGTTTGTTCAGTAAAGGATCTTTGGTGGATGTGGCTAGGTAGTTGACAATGTGTTTTCTTTCAAAGATGGCTCCACTAGCTGGGGATACTACAGGATCGGTAGCTTGTTCTCCAGAGATGGCACACTGCATGTTGAAAATTATGAGTGGTCGCGAACAAACGAACGAACAAACGAACGAACGAACGAGCGAACGAGCGAAGCGAGTGAGTGAGTTTGTGAGTGAGTTTGTGAGTGAGTTTGTGAGTGAGTTTGTGAGTGAGTTTGTGAGTTCGTGAGTGGGTTCGTGAGTGGGTTCGTGAGTTCGTGAATTCGTGAGTTTCTGGGTGAGTTCGTTCGTGAGCTATTGGGTGAGTTCGTGAGTAAGTTTCTGGGTGAGTTCGTGAGTGAGTTTCTAGGTTAATTCGTTCGTTCGTTCGTTCGTCCGTCCCTTCGTTCGCTCGTTCGTTCGTGGGTTTTGCTCATAAAGAGTTGCAATAAACTTGCCGTTTGTAGTGAGTGATATAATCAATTATTAATATATAGAAATACTTTTATGATTATACGAAAGTGAATCGTTTATTTGCAGCCTTGTTGACTAAGACCCGTACCGCACTCTCTCAAGAGCGAACGAACGAGCGAATGAACGAGCGAAGCGAGTGAGTAAGTGAGTGAGTAAGTAGCGAATTCCTCGAGTCGAACAAACTAGCACTCAAACTCGCACTCACGAACTCACAAACTTACGAACGAACGAACGAATGAACGCACTCACTCACTCACTCACTCGCTTCGCTCGTTCGTTCGTTCGTTCGTTTTGATATGGTGTAATAAATATAAAGAATATACTGATAATTTGATAAAGTGAATACTTGAACTTATACACACATAATTTCTTATAATCGCAGTTACCGAATATGTGAGTTTGATTTGTCCAAAGTTTATCCTGATGCTTAAAAGGCATTCACACTTTTTGTGAGTTTGTTAGATATGTTCTTTTTGTTTATTAATTCCTTCTATTAATTGTACAGTGATTTCTATGTTTGTTTGAATTATTACAAAAGAGTAATGAATTTTTAATAGGATCGTTCTCAAACACTCAATCGGTATGTTTTATGTGAGTCAGTGAGTGAGTGAGTAGCGAAAATGAGAGAGTGAGAGAGTGAGTGCGAGTTTGAGTGCAAGTTTGTTTGACTCAAGGAATTCGCTACTCACCCACTCACGACCTCACTCACGACCTCACTTATTTACTCACTTACTTACTTACTTACTTACTCACTCACTCGCTTCGCTCGTTCGTTCGTTCGTTCGCTCGTTCGCTCGTTAGCTCGACTTGTATATTCTTAAAAAAACATCAAATTTCAAACAAATTCAGGTTATACTAAGCGAATGAAACAAACTCTCTCCCAAACTCCCATCATGGTTATCAAATTAATACCTGTAATCATCATATGTATATAATTATATATGGTGGATTCACGCAATTGCTGCGAAAATTCTTGATCAAATGATTATCATATGGAGATGGTCATTTGAGCTCTTTTATGGGTCTTTAAATGATTTATATTGAACAGGGTATTGTGACAAATATTAATCTATAGTGGTGTTATGTATATATGTTTGCATTCATGGATTTGCACCAACGAGTACCAACAAGCACCAACAAACACCAACAAGCTTGCACAAGCTCGCACCAAATCCCTTGCTCAAGCTCACACAAGCTCGCACCAAGTTACCCAACACCTATCCTGCGCAAGCGTTACAATATCCTCTTGGCAATCCTGAAAAATTAAAGACAGTTGTATATTACAGGAAATCGAGAATTGTTCATCTTGGGAATTATAAAATGTATATGAAAGCATAATGTTATAAACACACATCCGAGATAATACGATTCAACTTGTACCGATTGATAAATCTATTCAAGCAAAGTAAAGTGAAGCGAAGCCAGTACTCTACTTCTTTATTTAGAGTACGAGCGAATATACAATTGAAAAATCAATAGTATAATCAAGCTAAAGAAATGGAAAGATACAAGTTTCTTTGCTCATTTATAAAGTTGCAAGTTCCACATAGAAACTATTATTTTCATTGCATATTGAATGAAATTTGGAATCGAGTTATTAACAGCTGAATAAGTTTTAGATAGTCAATCATTTGAGTGACAAACCGAGGCAAATTTCGCTTGTTCACTGTCACTTTCTTTGCTCGTCGTTCACACTTACTCACGAAAGAACTCACTCAATTTCGCTACTCACTCACGAACTCACTTTGCTCGTTCGCACTTGAGTGAGCATTTGAGCGAACTTTTGAGTGAGTGGAATCAACAACCCACTCGTTAAAATCAGATTGCGATTATCACATTGGCAACTATATAAGAACTAGCATTATCTCGAAATACCAGTGAAGCTGCATATGAAAGAACGAAGCGAAATTCTATTTCGAATCTGTCTTCTAATGCTTCCATAGAGCTAGCAGGAAAGATGCAGTTGAATGTATAGCAAAATTATCAATTGGATATGATGATGATATTTGTGGATATAGTTTAGATGTTGACAAAGGATTTTTCAACAGTATTTGTCATGATTTGAAGAATATTCCAATGAATTAAAGAATTATTAAAGGCTGGATACTCTCACACACTCACCCAAAAGTTCGCAGTCACTCACGCATTCACTCACTCACTCGCTTCTCTCGTTCGCTCGTTAAAACCAGATTATGTTTAGTTATTCTTTGAAGCAGGCATTTATGAATCTTAAAAGTTACAGCTTTCATTTATATTCATTTGGATATGGCTGATCAAGTTCACCATAGGATCCCCAAAAGGGTAATTTCAAGCTACTGAATTTGGTACTCACGAACGAGTCAACAAACGACCGAACAAACGGCTGTAATGAAAGAGAGTGCACGCTCGTTTAACAAACTCGCTTCCCTCGTTTTGATTTTGTTAGCATTTTAGGAGATTACTTAATGTTGAATTTTAGGTCTTAATGTATCTTGCTATAGTAGACTTGGTTGGTTAGTTTTTATAAAATGTTGTAAATGTCACCATAGTATCACCGAGTGTCACCTAATAGCAATCTCGCTTCGCTCGTGAATTACGCATTCTCACTCATTCTATTATGAGAATCATGGTTGCATATCAAAGCATTCACTGTGAATATAAACTATGTAAAGCTCATTTTGTCAGAAACTTTCATATAACCCAATGGTTGCAAATGATTGATTGCCACAAATGATAGCGATAATGTGGAGAGACTTCGTTGAATAAGAATAAGAATAAGAATATCTTACTCAGTCACGAACGAGCGAACGAGCGAACAAGCCAACGAACCCACCCACTCACAAACGAACGAACCCACCCACTCACAAACGAACTCAGTCACGAGCAAACATTTTGCAATGCACCATCTATACTTTACAATCAAATGTACTATACTATCGAATCTTCTTTGCTTTTTTCATCCATTTCAACCTCATTATTGCGGCATGGGTCTTTAGAGGGTTCCACTAAAAAACAATCTCACATGAATAAAGCTTCAAGTGGTATCCGATATTCAAATACACAAGAAGTTCAATGCTTCAATACAATAGTTTGTTTCAAAAACCAAACACTCATTATCAAAGTGTTTGTTTGAATAATCTGAACAAACCTCCAACTGCACAGGTTATTATTTTTATTGAAAAATTTGTTTGTACTGTACTCCAAACGTTGAACTTGTTCCAATGCGTACTCTATTGAACTAACCTTCCTAGCGTTTAATGCATTCTCAGTTGGGCCAGTAATGGATAATCAAGGAGGAGCGAAGGGAGGAGCGAAGCGAGTGAGAGTGTGAGAAAAAAGCTATTTTGCAGCCAAGAACCACTGTACATCCATAACCCCTAAGCTCCATATTCACAAAGAAATTCCTTAAGCAGTCATACTTTTAGTATCGCAGATATTCAAACTTGACCTGTTATGTTTGGCAGAGATTAACTTTATGTCTAGTACAAGCTTTAGAACTTAATTAATGTTTATTGGTCGAGTTAGACCTCTTTATAGCTACTATGTATGGTTTGCAACCTATATAGTTGTCTCAAAGTGGCAATTGGTGTACCTCGTCTACTAAACTTTCGTCTAATAACCTTAAACCTAGTTGTTGTGGTCTGAGTCGTCCTGCACGTATGTCTAGTATCGACCCTTGAGCAAAGTATGCTCAACCTAACATGACCATAATGATTTAGCCACTTTTAAAACTTGAAACTATATCCTAAATTATTACGCTTTTGTTAACTTTTTGATGACAGCAATACTCCAAGGTTCTATTCTTTAACAATTGGGTACTTCCCTAAAACTGTCTATGGCGATGTGTCGAATGAATGGCTTTTACTGTCTGCGCGAACGAACGAGCGAACGAGCGAGCGAAGTGAGAGAGTGAGAGAGTGAGAGAGTGAGAGAGTGCGGTACGGGTCTTTATTTTACAGTACTGGACATTCTAGTGTTGAAAACTCATATTACAGCACTAACATGCAATTTGAGTTCGTTCGTTCGTTCGTTCGTTCGTTCTTTCGTTCGTTCTTTCGTTCGTTCTTTCGTTCGTTCTTTCATTCGTTCGTTCGTGAGTAAAAATCTAAGCCAATTAAACTAAGTTATGAAAGTTACCCATAAAAGTCACTTTATTATGCTTGACGTAAATCCAAAAGTCAAGCTTATGGAAATAAAGAGTTTGTCCAAGAATATTGATACAGAGATTGAGTTTCATTGGCTTGCTTGTAGGTGTATTGGCCGCCACTTTGGTAACTACTGAATTTGTTAAAATTACCAGACTATTTGTGCAGGTGTATTTTTGTCGTATAAACTCATTGTTATATGTTTAGTATAGTTGTATGAAAGATTTATCATCAGAACACTCAAATGGATGTCGTGTTTCTAATAAACAGTATTGATTTCTGTGCTGGAGGATAGTTTATTTGGACACTCCTTAGTCATTTATTTGGACACTCCTTAGTCATTTACTTGGATCGCTCCTCAGTCATTTACTTGGATCGCTCCTCAGTCATTTACTTGGATCGCTCCTCAGTCATTTACTTGGATCGCTCCTCAGTCATTTACTTGGATCGCTCCTCAGTCATTTACTTGGATCGCTCCTCAGTCATTTACTTGTATCACTCCTTACTTGCTCATTTATTCGTATCACTCCTTACTTGCTCATTTATTCGTATCACTCACTCACTCACTCGCTACGCTCGTTCGTTCGTTCGTTCGCTCGATCGTAAAGTACATGTAAAGAATTGACCTCAAAGTTGAAAAGTTTTGATAGGAATTGAGTATATCCAACTTCCAGGTCACATTGAATATATCCAACTTCCAGGTCACATTGAGTATATTCAACTACAATGTCAAAATAAAGATTAACAAGGTGATCTGAAAATTGTTAGCCTTTGATTATTATGTGATTGAATAAAGCAAGGCATGTCTTATGGCTGCAAGCCAGAAAATAACAAAAAGTTTAGGCAATGTATGATTATTCGAGCGAAGCGAGTGAGTGATTATTATGTGGTCTGGAGAAGTAACGGGTTTCCCAATTGGTGATTATTATGTGGTCTGGAGAAGTAACGAGTTTCCCCATTGGTGAGTATTATGTGCTCTAGAGAACTAACGAGCTTCCCCATTGCTGATTATTATCTGCTCTGGAGAACGAAATATTGCCTGCTTTGTCTAATCCTTTAAAGAGATCTGAGAGAAATATTAATCAATTATTGAAACCAAGAACCTACATCACTTTTAAAGACCAGTACCGCAATAATGTAACTCACTCAATCGTTCAGAATTCGCTACTCACTCATTCACTCGCTAATTCAAAAGTTGAACCACATCCGTCAAGGTTGGTGACTGGGGTTTGATTCATCGGGATGCATTTTATACTCCGACAGTGAAGTATAAGAAACTTATGGATGTTTACCATGGGCCATACACGTTAGTTGGAAAAGATCGAGAGGTAACAAACGCCTTCGAGGTCGATTGGCGAGCAGGTAGTCGCAAGGACAGAGTGGTTAATGTGAGATAGTTTCGACCTTACGTGACAAAGTCCTCGGAATTTTACAGAGAAGCGCCTAACCCAAGGAACGTGAGGGAGATGCAGAACAGAGCCAATGAAATCGATACCATTTTGGGATACGACAACGACAGGAAAACATTTGAGGTACATTTTGCAGGTACACAGCCAGGACACACGATCCCAGTGAATCACGACTGGTGATAATGTCGAAGGAAACTAGACAATTGATTGACAACTTTATCACCCTCGTTGGTCCGCACGATAGACGCATCAGTTGAGGATGATCAGGACGAAGATGAAGCAAATGGAGACTAGGATGAGGGACCTAGGACACGAGGGCTTCGGGTAAGCGAGCAGGAGGAATGGAAAGTGGAGTCCCCGGAGGATAGAGTTGGAGGAATGGAACGGACGCGGAGTCCCTGGAGGATCTCCTGAATAGCCTGGTAAGGATCAGTGAGTGTGGCACCACAGGTGAGGACCAGCTGAGTGTGTGACTCGAGTGCCGAGACACGGAGACACTCCTGGCTAGCCAGGGTTCAGTGTGCATATGACTTGGAGTACTCACTCACGCACTCACTGAGTTTGCTCGTTCGATTTCATCAAGTTCATTTGATAATAAAACGAGCGAAGGTTTCAAGCTTCGCTCGTTTCAAGTTCGCTCGTTTCAAGCTTCGCATATACACTTGATTTTAAAAATTAAACTTTAATAGCAATGTAAGATTATTTGACAGATATGAACATAAATTTACCTAGAACAACATGCCAGTATCTCCATTCTCTGAACCACATGAAATTATAAGTTGAGTGCGAGTGAGTGAGTGCGAGTGAATACTTTCTTTGCTCGCTCGCATCAAAAGTTCGCTACTCTCTAACTCAATCGAAATTTTGCTGCACGTACTCCCTCAATCACTCACTCGAAAGTTTGCTGCTCGCACTCACTTACTCACTTACTCACTCCCTCCTCACTCACTCCTCACTCACTCACTCGCTTCGCTCGTGAGTTCGTGAGTTCGTTCGCTACATCCTCATTATCTATCCATTTATGCTGTAACCAGCTCCCATATATGCACTAAGCTTCCTCCTTCTTCTCCTCCTTCTCTTCCTTTGGTTCCTCGGCAGCAGCTGGTGGAGCCTCTTCAGCCTTCTTTCCCTTCTTTTTAAAAGCAAAAGCAGCCTTTGGAGCACCATCAACAGCCTTATACTTCTTTCTACCTGTAGAGAACATACCAAGACAATGTCCTAAGATATGGAAAATCACAGCAATCAATCCGCAAACCGTGGCAGACCATGTGAATGCGTAATAATTGATTGATAAGAAAGATCTAACACCATATTCTTGAGTATTTTTGTTAATTTGTTCTCTAACAAATAAATAAGCACCAGTTGAAAGAGCACCTGAAACCAAAGAAAATACAAAAGTTAATACCAACCATACAAAGTTAAGGAATGATAAGACACAGCTATTTGGGGAGAAGCAAAAAGCCAACAATTGTATGATTACTGATATAAGCCCCATCACACTTACTGTGAGTAAAAGGGCAAATGCAGCAACTGTTACATTGTTTAATAAGGTTAATTGCTGTTCAATAGATCCTGGTAAATTCAAAGTTTCATATGAAAGGTTATCAAATAAAACTTTTAATTCTGATTTGGCTGATTGAGTAAGTTGAGGACCTAACCCGGCACCATCAACAACGCCATTAATTGCGTTTTCTAATTCATGTTTAAAGACATCCAAAGGTTCAAATTTGAATCCAGCTTTAGGTTTGGAACACCAAGTTATGTTAAAGTTTGAATTATCAAATGCTTTTGAAAGTTTACCTAATTCAGTAATTGGTTTACGTTCTCCAGTTACATGACCACGACAATATCCCCAATAACTAACGGAATACACATCTGCGAGACCTAAATTTTGATATTGGAAACGTCTAATGATATCTTCGATAACAGCTTGAACAGTGGTTAAATAACCTCCTGAATTTCCATTACCAAGTGCTGCTGTTGCTGCAGAAGCTAAAGCTGCTGCAGCAGCATTTGGAGATGCAGCTGCTGATGTTGCAGCTGCAATTAATGATTGAACTTGAGCTCCAGTACCAAATTGACTTGTAACACTAGCAACTAAAGCTGGATTTGATGTTAATGCATTAAAAATACTAGTCATTGTAGCTGCCACTTCTTTGCCTTGAACACGAGTAGCTAAACCAGTAAGATCATCTCTTGCATTTAATGTTATGTCTTGTTCCTTTGCAAATGATTCAACATTTTCAACTTCAAATTGATCTTTATAAACTGACTCTTGATCATTTATAAATATCGGTTCTTGTAATATATAAAAATCTTCCCTTTTCCTTCCACCTGGGAAATTGGCTGCATTAAGTAATGATGATAGATTCAAATGTTGTAATTGAATATCAATCAAATATGTACCCGTCAAGTACGGTTCTGCTTTATATGATCCAGTTAATGCAAATAATGACAATATTGCGAGTGCAAATGTCCAAAATATGAGTATAATTCTAAAGATTCCAAATAACATTTATGCTTGTTCTTTGGATAAGTGTTTGGAAAAGGGTTGATATGTGTTTGCAAAGGTAAGGGCTGTCTATTGTGAGGGCTGTGTAATGGCTGTTCAGTCTATCGTATGTAAAGGCTGTCCGGTCTATCTTGTGTAAGGGCTGTCCAGTCTATCTTATGTAAAGGCTGTCCGGTCTATCTTGTAGACTATCTTGATCTTGTATAGAAGGGTTTAATTTCTAATCTCCGTAACTACAGAGCAATATGAAGACATATTATGCTATTTAAATCAATTCCATTAGTGTGCATAGTGTGCATGCTCAGGGCAAAAGAAAAAAAAATAGACTGTGATACATTGGTAGCAATGTGGGCAGTGCTGGTAAACGTACAAATCAGGTCACTCCAATGCACCCGATAATTCTTGTTTCAAAGTTTAAGGGGGAGTCCCCATATGCACAATGTCTCATCGATCTGACCTTTCCAAACGGTGGCTCATTTAGTGTACCTGACGTTTCGATTGTTCAAACCTTTTGTTTTTGTGTTTGCTGGCCCTCCTTCCCTTTTGGGTATTCTGGTGGCTGGGGCAATAACTCACTTTGGTGTGTGACAAATGATGTAACAAAGAGTAGGGTGTAAAGACATGTTGATGTGTATTGTTTGGAGCGCTGGTTGATCAAAGTGATTGATGTGATGATGCTAAGCATTTAAACAAAGTTTAGCATGACAAGGATACAAGGGAATTAAAGTGTAAATTAAAGTTTATGAGGAAACAATGAGGGGGTGTTGCTGGAAGTTTAATTGACGAGCGAACGAACTCACGAACGAGCGAGCGAAGCGAGCGAGTTCGTGAGTTCTTGAGTTCTTGAGTTAGCGAATTCGTGAGTGAGTACGAGTTTGTTTGACTCAAGGAATTCGCTACTCACTCACTCACTCAAGAACTCACTCAAGAACTCAAGAACTCACTCAATCACTCACACACTCACTTACTCACCCACTCACTGACTCACTCACTTACTTACTTACTCACTTACTCACCCACTCACTCACTCACCCACTCACTCACTCACTCACTCACTCGCTTCGCTCGTTCGTTCGCTCGTTCGCAACTGTTTCTTTGACACCGCCACACCTATTAATATCTATAGTCATATTAAATCAAAAAAATTCCATACGAACGAACAAAGAACTTGGTTATACTAAGGAGGTACATGATCATGTATGAAGCTTGTAGTGCTGCCAAGCAGTACTCTGCGTAGATCATGTGCTTAAGATTATGGTATTATTGTAATGACGTTTGAACGATCGAGCGAACGAATGAGCGAACGAACGAACGAGCGAAGCATGTGAATTCGTGAGTTTGTGAGTTTGAATGAGAGTGAGTTCGTGAGTGCGAGTTTGTTTGACTCAAGGAATTCGATACTCACTCACTCACTCACTCACTCACTGGCTGAATGAGATGAATGAGATGAATGAGATGAATGAGATGAATGAGATGAATGAGATGAAGCTAAACTCACTCACTCACTCACTTACTACTCGCTTCGCTCGTTCGTTCGGGTCTTTATTTCACAGTACTGGACATATACTTGTAATTTATATTACAGTGTCGAAAACTCAGCACTAACATGCATATTGCAGCATATTAATTCGCAGCCATTGAGGAGAAACATCGATTAACATCCATGAGTCTCATCAGTTACAAGAATCAACAAAAGTACACTTTTGTCAAGTAAATCTACGTTAACTTTGCACTAAAAACAAGGCCGTGAAATATGCAACTGTAACATCCAAGTCTATAAATAAAATACAGAAATCAGGTGAAGCAGCTTATCGAGCGAAGCGAGTTCCATAAATGAATTCAAAGGCGAAGCAGCTTAACAAGCGAAGCGAGTACTCTAATGAGCTCAAAGGCGATGCAGCTTAAAATGCGAAGCGAGTACTCTAATGAGCTAAAATGCTCGAAGCAGCGTAACGAGCGAAGCGAGTTCTATAGGTGAATTCAATTACTGCGAAGAAGTGCAACGAGCGAAGCGAGTAACCTAAATGAATTCAAAGGCGAAGCAGCTTATCGAGCGAAGCGAGTACTCTAATGAGCTCAAAGGCTCGAAGTGATAGGATGAGCAGAAGTTGCTCAGCAGTCGAAACTACACATACGTGCAGGATGACTCGGACCACAACTAGGTTTAAGGTTATTAAACGAAGTACCTACGTATTAGACGAGCTACACAAATTGCCACTTTGAGACAACTATATAAGTTGCAAACCATACATAGTAGCTATATAAAGAGGTCTAATTCGACCAATCAACATTAGTTAAGATATATAGTTTGAAATCTACGTTAAGTTAATCTCTGCCAAACATAACACGAAGCAGCATAGCAAGCGAAGCGAGTACTCTAATGAGCTCAAAGGCGAAGCAGCATAACAAGCGAAGCGAGTACTCTAATGAACTCAAAGGCTCGAAGCAGATTAACGATCGAAGCGAGTACTCTAATTAATCTAAAGCCCCGAAGCAGAGTACTCGCTTCGCTTGAATAGATTTATCCAAGTTGATTTAAACAATCAATATATAGTTTCTCAATCTGTATATCCAGTTTAATTATTTTACAGAATGTCAGCAAACTGAACAAGTTACGTTTTTTGGCAGGGAATATGTGGGCCACCCATTGCTCACGTTGCTCATAAGTTCTCTCTCATAAGTTTGCTCATTTTGCTCATAAGTTTGCTCACTTTGCTCACACACTCACTCACTCACACACTCACTCACACACTCACTCACTCGCTTCGCTCGTTCGCTCGTTCGCTCGTTCGCTGGCAGCACTATTCGTCTGACTAATTTGAAATTTTGCAACTTCATTTCAATCCCAATTTTATTCAAATTTGGGCATCAACTATCAATACAGATGTAGATTCTTTAGCAATCAAAAAGTTGGGTTCGTCTTTAAAGTTCGTTTTTATGCCAGAATAAGATTTACCTTTTGAATTCGAGTAGATTTGAATAAAGAGAGTCACAATGGTCACTTTTAGGTACAATTTCTTTGAGATTTACAATAGTACAGTTTGAAGTCATTGAATTTAAGCTCCTCTAAGCATTTCCAGATAGATCATGTTCATGGGTGTGCTTGGAGTATTCTTTTTGAAGCACTGTGAACGAGCGAAGCGAGTTCGCGAGTGAGTTCGTAAGTGAGATCGTAAGTGAGATCGTGAGATCGTTAGTAAGATCGTGAGTGATTTCGTGATTTCGTGAGTGATTTCGTGATTTCGTGAGTGGGTGAGTTTGTGAGTTTGCTCATAAGTTCGCTCACTTTGCTCACTCACTCACTCGCTTCGCTCGTTCGTGAGTAGCAAACCTTTTATGTATGACTTTTAGTGTATTGGCCGGGGTATGGTGGTTGATTGGGTAGTGTATATACATGATATCTATGATTTCAATCCGTTTCTATGACTTCAATCCATTATAGCGGTACGGGTCTTTAGGAGTTGTTATTTTTCAGAAACTAATCGGTACAGGAATAAACAGCAGCTATACAAATGCGTACTATGTATGTCACTTTGTATGCACATTGTGTGTACTTTGTATGTCACTGTATGTCAAATTCTCCGAAAAGTCTGTCCACATGCAATACTGTGGACACCCCCGAACCACATGACTTAAACCAGCAGCAATTTTTTGCAGCTCATGCCAATTTAAAGCTGATCAACTTTAACTTCTTGGTTTGAAACTTGGCATGTATAAAACTTGAATATGAACATTGGACTTCCTTATCGATGGTGTTTTTGTTAGTATTCTGTCTCAATGATAAAGGATTTAAATGATAGCTTCATGCCGCAATTTGCTTGTTATGTAAATCTAATTGATCCACTTGTTTCTTTCATCTAAAGTTGATCATTTTCATTTTGGCCCTTGTAGTGATTTAGTTCTGAGAAGATTTTTTTGATTGTTCTAACTGAGTTGAATGGTACTGCCAAGCAGTACTATGAGTGCATGTGTAGTATTTCAATCGAGTGACACCTGTTACGAATAGTTTTATTATTGCGGTAAGGGTCTTTAGAGGTTGGTTCTATTTGCTCTAATTGAATCAATATATTATTCACAGCGAGATCTTATTGCTTTATAGGCTTTTTAGAGAGTGGAACGAGCGAAGCGAGTGAGTGTGAACAACTAACAAAATGAGTAAGTGAGTAGAACGAGCAGAACGAGTGAGTGTGAACATCTAAAAAACTGAGTGAGTGAGTAGAACGAGCAGAACGAGTGAGTTTGAACAACTAACAAACTGAATAACTTCGTGACTGTGAACAACTAACAAACTGAATGAGTAACGGACGTTCGTTCGTCAGTACAGATTCCGTGGACAAAGCCCGAGTAAATGAGTACGATCAAACAAACAAATGCTTTGTGTTGTGGCTACGGTCTAAACTTCAGACTTTCTTTTGTTAATCTTTTAGCCGAGGGCTCCTCGCCTTTATATACTCTAATTGAGATGACATGAGGTGATTTGCGTCACTGATGACAGAACGCTATTCACAAATCGTGTGAGGATTGTTGGTCAGGTTTTACTCGGTCATTTAGTGTTGTAGTCACCCAAATACCTAACACTTTGCTGGGAAATTTATAGTGGTTGCTCGCTGGTTTTTGCAGCGATTCTATCACTCTCGCTTCGCTTCGCTTGTTACGCTGCTTCGAAGAAATACAGCTTTAGCACTCGCTTCGCTTTGCAGAAAAACAGCTTCAGCACTCGCTTCGCTCGTTTTCGCAGCAATTCAACTTTAGCATTCGTTACGTTCCGCTCGTCGTCTTGGCAATTCAGCTTTAGCACTCACCTTGCTTGTTACGCTGCTTCGCAGCAATTCTATGACACTCGCTCGCTCGTTCTCGCAGCAATTCTATCACACTCACTCGTTCGTTTTCGCAGCAAATCAGCTGCAGCACTCACTTTGCTTGCTACACTGCTTCGCAGCAATTGAGCTTTAGCATTCGCTTAGATTGTTACGCTGCTTTGCAGCAATTCTATCACTCTCGCTTGCTCGTTTTCGCAGCCTTTCAAATATCCCACTCACTTTGCTGTTACGCTGCTTCGCAGCAATTCGATCACACTCGCTCGCTCGTTTTCGCAGGAATTCTATCACACTCGCTTCGCTTCACTTCGCTTGTTACGCTGCTTCGCAGCAATTCAGCTGTAGCACTCGTTTCGCTTCGCTTGTTACGCTGCTTCGCAGCAATTGGGCTTTAGCATTCGCTTCGCTTGTTACTCTGCTTCGCAGAAATATAGCTGCAGCACTCGCTTTGCTAGTCAGGCCTCTTGTTCAGCAATTCAGCTGTAGCATTCGCTTCGATTGTTACGCTGCTTCGCAGCAATTATATCACACTCGCTCGCTGGTTTTCGCAGCAATTCAGCTTTAGCACTCACCTTGCTTGTTACGCTGCTTTGCAGAAATTCTTTAGCACTCGCTTCGCTTGTTACGCTGCTTCGCAGTAATTGAGCTGTGGCACTCGCTTCGCTTGTCACGCTGCTTCGCATCAATCCTATCACACTAGCTTCACTTCGCTTGTTACGCTGCTTCGCAGCAATTCTATCGCACTCGCTTCGCTTGTTACGCTGCTTCGCAGCAATTCAGCTTTAGCACTCACTTTGCTTGTTACGCTGCTTCGCAGCAATTCAGCTGTAGCACTCGCTTCGCTTGTTACGCTGCTTCGCAGCAAACCTATCACACTCACTCGCTCGTTTTCGCAGCAATTCTATGACACTCGCTTCGCTTCGCTTGTTACGCTGCTTCGCAGCAATTCTATCACTCTCGCTCGCTCGTTTTCGCAGCAATTCAATCACACTCGCTTCGCTTGTTACGCTGCTTCGCAGCAATTCAGCTTTAGGACTCACTTCGCTTATTAAGCTGATTCGCAGCAATTAAGCTTTAGCACTGGCTTCGCTTCGCTTCTCTCGCTTCGCTTCTCTCGCTTCGCTCGTTACGCTTCGCTTGCTCGCTCGCTCGCTCGCTCAATCTCACATATAATACAATTACACAACTAATCATCCTCTAAATCATCAAACACATCAAGCAACTCTTGTTCAAGTTCATCCATATTCTCTTGACTCCCCACCTCTTGTCGTTTAAAGTCTTGACCATCTTCATCATCATCCAACCTTCTCTTTTTCAAATTTTGATAAGCATCCTTTATAAAGGAAAATTTCTTGGGTTCTTCACCATCCTCATCTTCTTCATCCTCCTCCTCCTCATCATCATCATCACTAAGATCAGCCAAAAAATCATCAACTTCTTGATTTGCTTCATCATAAGCATATTCAATGTGACCTTTAAAATTCTCATCAATCTCTTCATCTTTACCTAAATCCACTTGATTTTTGAGTGCACTTTGATATTTTTTGAGATAATCTTGATTGACTTTCCAATCCAGTTCATCTTGATACTTGATTAGGTAATCTGTTTCATCAACTTTGGACCAAGTACTTAAGCAAGCAAATAACCAATCTGGATTAACGATTTTGACGTTTGGTAAAACTTGTCTAGCCACTCTAGCTTTGAATGTTGGTCCGAATCCAAGGGTTGGATCACGACAAATGACGTGAGTGACGTGAGAATGAACTTCATTCACAACATCGATACCAAATTGTTTGGCCCAAATGACAATATCGGCATTTTCAAAGTTTATCCCCAATGGTATAATACCTGAAAATAGTATAGTGAACCCTTTAAGGATGTTACTCTTCATTTTTGGTATAATTTTGGTGAGGTCTGGTTTTTGGTTTAAATCTTTAACTCGATAGTATTCATTATGAATATTCAGTAAGACTTTATTTAAGGAATATAATTCGGTATCATCATCTTGAAGTAAGAAATCATCATCATCATCTTCTTCTTCTTCGGCTTCTGAAGCTTCTTTTGATTCTAAATGATGTAATCGTTCTAAATTTTGTTGTAATTTTGCTAATGGCCTTTCATGTTGTTGCTTTTCAATAGATGCACTTCTTGAAGCATTTTGTTCATATTCATTAGTATTTTCATTATTATTTAAATCTTCTTTCTTTGCTAAATTCTCTCGTTCATCTTCCAAATCTTTTTCTAATCTTGCTATTGATTTTCTCTTCTTTGTTGGTCCAGTTAATTGTCCATTTTTCTTAGGTAAAAAACTTGAATTTATATCTCCTATACCAACAAAAAAATCATATGGTACAACTTTAATTAAGTTAGATTCCCATTGCCATACATCACCTCTATCATCTATAATAACAACCATCAGTTGATCAACAGGGAATAAACGTTTTAAATTTTTATGAGTTAATGATCCACTTTCATCTCTACTTAATATCCTATCACCAAAATAATCTCCTGTTGGATCAATGATTTTAGCAATTGAAAGTGCATAATTCCGTGTTGCCATAGTATAGATATGTAATTCATATTTTTTATGAACATCTGCTAAGAATTCAGAGAGTCCAGGACGCATTTTAACATAATACCAACATTTCGTTGCATGTACTGTTCCACGTTGAAGAATATCTTCTTCTAAACAAAAGCTTTGTACTTCTTCAACTGCTCTATGATTAGGATTCAGGGGATCCAGTTGCCAATCACGAACAGTTGGATCGAAAGTTGCATGAATAACTGTTTGATCTAAATCAACTACAAGAATAAGCTTCTTATCATTAGCTAATCTTGATGTTGTATTTTCTTCAATTTTTTTAGCTTCATCAAGACTGATTTTAAGTCCACTATTATCATATGACATCAGTATGGTTGCTCTATCTTCATAATCATAACCTGTGTAATCTTTTTCATCTCCAACTGCAAGTCCACATAATGCGCAAAGACCTCCATATTGAACTGCATGTGTACACTTTTCTTTGATTAGACAAAGTTCCATATCTTTATGAAACACTTCTTCATTCAACTTCACATAAATGGTTTCCACAATCCCTTCAACTGGCGATTCAAATGTCCCGATTCGTTCCACTCGAATCTGCGGGGGGTCCTCCTCTTTGGATTGTGGGTCGTCTTGATAGTCCCAATATTTGTATTTAAAGATAGTTTCATGTTTGCCCACCTTTAATCCTTTGCGACATAATACTGATGTGATGGTTACTGGGTACGGGGCCGAGGGTGGCAATTTTATTGAAGTCAACTGAGACATCGTTTGATAAATCTACTTGGTTGTAGACGCGTTGACTTGGTATTAGCTGTGCTCGTGTATTCAGTGGTTGTTTTAAAAGAAAAAATCGAACGACAAACGAGCGAACAAACGAACGAACAAACGAACGAGCGAAGCGAGTGAGTTTGTGAGTGAGTTCGTGAGTGAGTTCGTGAGTTAGTGAGTGGGCTCGTTCGTTCGTTCGTTCGTTCGTTCGTTCGTGAGTTAGTGAGTTCGTTCGTGAGTTCGTTCGTTCGTGAGTTCGTTCGTTCGTTCGTGGGCTCGTGAGTTCGTTCGTTCGTGAGTGAGTGAGTTGGTGAGCTCATGAGTTCGTTCG
>JAKUAJ010000179.1:0-44557 GCA_030562865.1 Kodamaea lidongshanica (nom. inval.)
GGCCACACTTTTCAAGGGAATTCGTCAAACTCGCAAGGAAACATATCAACTTCGCTGACCTCTTGAACGCATTAGACACAAGCTTGTGGAGCTTATGCGATAAGCTGATGCCAAAACGGCCAACAGAGAGACCGAAAGGACGATTGATATTCAAGCACCAAATGAATACGCTGAGCAAGAACTCCACCACAGACAGTGTCACCACCAGTACCCCAAAAATAACCACGCCTACTATGGCAGTCTTACGGGAACCTCCTGGGGATGACACCGACAGTGAAGAAGACGGGGATGACACCGACAGTGAAGAAGACGGGGATGACACCGACAGTGAAGAAGACGGGGATGACACCAACAGTGAAGAAGACGGCGTAGATGACAAAATCAATGATTCACACATTTTTGTCTCCTCACAGCATCAGGACGAAAAGAGTCTCGCATATTTTGATTCAGGAGCCATAGAGGACGAAGAGGAACACGACTTGTTAAATCAACCAGTGGAACTCACATTCAAAACAAAAAAAAAAAAAAAAAAGTATATAGTTATTTAGTATTTGCAGTTAGGGGGCATGTTAGGTATTTGGGTTACTACAAAACTAAATAACCGATTAATAACCTCTGACTAAGCAACGATGGGTCAATAGCGTTCTGTCATCAGTGATACAAACTAACTCAGCTCATCTCAAATGAGAGTATATAAAGGCGAGGAACCCTCGGCTAAATAATTAGCAAAAGAAAGTACTAAAATACGTCGTAGCCACTCCGAAACACAACAGAATCGCACCGGATACTCAATCTCAAACGAGCGAAGCGAGTTTGTTCTTAGGAATACGCTACTTAATCTCAAACGAGCGAAGTGAGCTTGTTCTCAGGAATACGCTACTTAATCTCAAACGAGCGAAGTGAGCTTGTTCTCAGGAATACACTACTCAATCACTCAAAATCTCGCCATTTACTCACTCAAAGTTCGCTACTCACTCACTCACTCAAAGTTCGCTACTCACTCACTCACTCAAAGTTCGCTACTCACTCACTCACTCAAAGTTCGCTACTCACTCACTCACTCACTCAAAGTTCGCTACTCACTCACTCACTCACTCAAAGTTCGCTACTCACTCACTCACTCACTCGAATCGCTCGTTTGAACCTCTTTTGGAATCCATGCGATGGTCTATGTTTATATGTCTCCTGATGCATATGTTTCATGAATCATGAGAATGCCAAGTGAGTGGCCTATTCTTGATTTGATTTCAATACTTTTCATTGTCTTTGGAGAACAAGTATAATATGATGATTGAGTTTGGATAAAAGTATATACTGATGATTGAGTTTGGATAAAAGTATATACTGATGATTGAGTTTGGGTTTTAAAAGGTATCGTTGAATGTCGTGACGTTTGGTAATTTCATTGAAAACTATCATGAGAATCTGTAACTTTCTTATTTTTAGTAGGAGGAAGATAACGAGCGAAGCGAACGGGTGAGTGCGTGAGTGCGTGACTGACTGATGATGTCAATGTCCAAATACTCAAGAACAAAGCTTCTACGTATTAATTTTCCTTGGGAGGTAACCACCATAGGATAGACATGCATAGACCTTCCGGGCGGTCTGTAGAGGTTATTTCGGAACGAGCGAACTCACGAACGAGCGAACTCACGAACGAGCGAACTCACGAACGAGCGAAGCGAGTGAGTGAGTGAGTGAGTGAGTGAGTGAGTGCGTGCGTGAGTGAGTGAGTGAGTGAGTGAGTGAGTGCGTGAGTGAGTGAAATACAGAGTCGTGTATTGATACGAGGAGAGACGTGTATTGATATGAACGAGAGAGGTGTATTGATACGAGGAGAGTCGTGTATTGATACGAGGAGAGTCGTGTATTGATACGAGGAGAGTCGTGTATTGATATGAACGGGCAAAGTGAGTTTGTGAGTGCGTGAGTTCGTGAGTGATCGAGTGAATGAAAGCTTGAGTGCTTGAGTACGTGAGTGAGTAAGTGAGTAAGTGAGTGTGAGTGTGAGCGAAGCGAGTGAGTGATCGAGTGATTGAAAGCTTGAGTGCTTGAGTACGTGAGTGAGTAAGTGAGTGTGAGTGTGAGTGTGAGTGTGAGTGTGAGTGTGAGCGAAGCGAGTGAGTGAGTGAGTGAGTAAGTGAGTGTGAGTTTGAGCGTGAGTGTGAGCGAAGCGAGTTCGTTCGTGAGAGTTCGTTCGTGAGAGTTCGTTCGTTCTTTCGTGAGAGTTCGTTCGTGAGAGTTCGTGAGTCAGTTATTACAACCACAATTTGATTTTCGTATCATTTTCATGTTTATAACAAGTTGGTATATTCAACAATTTATTGCAGTACATTATGTTAACGTTCGCTCCTGTGCTGTTTCGCAGCAGTTTAACGAACGAGCGAAGTGAGTGAGTGAGTGAGTGAGTGAGTGAGTGAGTGAGCGAGTGAGTGAGAAATGACTGAGTAGTGAACTCTGAGTATGTGAGTTCGTGAGTAGTGAACTCTGAGTATGTGACAGGTACGTGATTTCTGAGTATGTGAGATAGTGATTTCTGAGTGAGTGAGTACTCATTTCTGAGTGAGTAGTGAATTCTGAGTGAGTGTTATGTTTGGCAGAGATTAACTTGTTAAGTCACTTCGCTCCAGAGCTGCTTCGCAGTAGTTTGTACATTCTATTATGTCGCTTCGCTCCAGTGCTGCTTCGCAGCAGTTTCTTCATTCTGTTAGGTCGCTTCGCTCCAGTGCTGCTTCGCAGCAGTTTGTACATTCGAACAAGTCGCTTCGCTCCTGTGCTGCTTCGCAGCAGTTTATAGATTACATTATGTCGCTTCGCTCCAGAGCTGCTTCGCAGCAGTTTATGCGTTCTATCAAGTCGCTTCGCTCCAGAGCTGCGAGTTCCTGACTGTGTGAGTGTTTCTTCTAATTATACCAAAACTTATCCTCTTTATGGAGTCATAGTCTCTGTGAAAGTAGAGAAGCTTCATGAAACGCTTGGTGTATTGATTAATATCAATCACCAAGAATTTCATTTCATCAACCATCACTCATTTGAGTTTACTGTACCTCGCAATGCTCTATAACTACATGTTCATCATCATCCTTTGTCCAGTAAATCTGCAAATTGTTCCATCACCCAACATCCAAAAGAGGGGTAGCCGTACGATACGAGTGATGATGGTGAATTTTTATATCATTTTCATAGCTTTAACGATTGAGCGAAGCGAGTGAGTGAGTGAGTGAGTGGGAGTGGGAGTGCGAGTGCGAGTGGGAGTGCGAGTGCGAGTGGGAGTGGGAGTGGGAGTGGGAGTGGGAGTGGGAGTGGGAGTGGGAGTGGGAGTGGGAGTGGGAGTGGGAGTGGGAGTGGGAGTGGGAGTGGGAGTGGGAGTGGGAGTGGGAGTGGGAGTGGGAGTGGGAGTGGGAGTGTGAGTGAGTGTGAGTGAGTGTGAGTGTGAGTGAGTGTGAGTGAGTGTGAGTGAGTGCGACTGCGACTGCGACTGCGACTGCGACTGCGACTGTGAGTGCGAGTGTGAATGCGTGACTTCGTGTGTTATATAAAGCCAGGTAGCCTGCTTCCAATGCAAGATATCATGGCTCTGAGGTGTGACAAGCTCTGGGATTGCTGATTCCTATGCAATCAGTGCCGAGGTTAAAGTTTATAGGGCTGATCATTAATTTCTGTAAATCTGTGCAAAGCTGTTGATACGCAAAGTGTAATCTCATACAAGTAGTGCTGCGAAGCAGTGCTACGAGTTGTGCGATGACTGAGTAGTGCTACAAAACCAGTTTTCAAGCTGTGAATTCGCTCGTTCGTGAGTAGTGAGATCCTTGAGTCAAACAAACGAGCGAAGCTGTGAGTTCGCTCGTTCGTTAGTTAGATCCTGGAGTCAAACAAACGAGCGAAGTTGTGAGTTCGCTCGTTCGTGAGTAGTGAGATCCTGGAGTCAAACAAACGAGCGAAGTTGTGAGTTCGCTCGTTCGTGAGTAGTGAGATCCTTGAGTCAAACAAACGAGCGAAGCTGTGAATTCGCTCGTTCGTGAGTAGTGAGATCCTGGAGTCAAACAAACGAGCGAAGTTGTGAGTTCGCTCGTTCGTGAGTAGTGAGATCCTGGAGTCAAACAAACGAGCGAAGCTGTGAATTCGCTCGTTCGTGAGTAGTGAGATCCTTGAGTCAAACAAACGAGCGAAGCTGTGAATTCGCTCGTTCGTGAGTAGCGAGATCCTGGAGTCAAACAAACGAGCGAAGCGAGTTGTGTGAGAAAGAGAAAATCCACTTTAGGGTGTTGATCTTGGCGTGCCTTGAAATTGCCTCCAAACAAGTGCTAATTGAAAGATTCCAGCTGCCTGAATATGAACTTAAAACCCGTTTATAGAGATTACTATTTCAAAAGAGAGCGACTCACTTGCAATCACTGACGCAAGCACTCACTCACGCACGCACTCAATCGCACGGTATGCCAAGGGAGGGACCTTGAGAAAATTAAGAGTCCCAAAGTCAGGCCGTACTAAGTCACTCGCTTCGCTCGTTCGGGCCAAAGTCAGGCCGTACTAAGTCACTCGCTTCGCTCGTTCTAAGAGTCCCAAAGTCAGGCCGTACTCGCTCACTCGCTTCGCTCGTTCTAAAAGTCCCAAAGTAAGGCCTTACTCACTCACTCGCTTCGCTCGTTCTAAAAGTCCCAAAGTAAGGCCGTACTCACTCACTCGCTTCGCTCGTTCGTTCGCCTGTATAGCCTGTGTGTACTCTGTATGTACTCTGCGTATACTGGTACTCCTGGCTCGTTGAAAACGTATGGTTAGTGTTATGGTAGATGCGAGGTAAGGCAGCAGTGTAGGGAATTCCTTGAGTAATAGCATTTGGGTTGCTATTAGAAGGAGTTTAACACAAGAAACTCCTGGCAATTGGTTTGCTAATGAAAGGAGTACTTTTGTTGGGAGATTAGGGGGAGTCCTACGCCAGAAGGGTCGTATTCCTCATGATAAGGTGATAAGGGTGGCTTAGGTAAAACAGAAAATGGGAATAAGCAGATTAAAGACGAAAGAGGGAAGCGAGTGAGTTTGGGAGTTTGGGAGTTCGTGAGTTCGTGAGTTAGTGAATTCGTGAATGGGTGGTGAGTGGGTCTTTAGAGGTTAGTTCCCTTTAGAGTTATTGCGGTACGGGTCTTAGAGGTTTGATCCATTTGAGTGAGTGAAACAAGGAAAATGAGTGAGTGATTGTGAGTGAGTTCGTGAGTATGTGAGTTAGTGAGTGAGTATGTGAGTGTGTGTGAGAAAGACAGAGACGTGCATTGATATGAACGGGCAAAGTGAGTGAGTGAGTGAGTGAGTGCGAATAACGAGTGAGTGCGAATTCCGAGTTAGTGAGTGCTCATTCTGAGTGAGAGCTCATTCTTAGTTAGTGCTCATTCTTAGTTAGTGCTCATTCTTAGTGTGTGCAAATTCGGAGTCGTGATGAGTTCGTGCTCATTATGAGTTCGTGCAAACTATCAGTTCGTACTAATTATGAGTTATGCGCCGGAAACATTCAGTGAGTATGTTTAGATATCGAACAAATTTAAGCCAAACTGTAAGCAAATGTAAAGATACAATTGTATAATCATAAGCATAAGCCACCAACAATCAAGCAAAGTGAGTTTGTGAGTTGCGAAAATGAACTTCAAGTCAACGCTTGTTGGTTGCGTTATATGTGGAGATACCTTTTGGCCATCATTCTGACATTCTGTCTTGCGAGTGAGTGTGAGTGAGTGAGGAGCAGAATGAGTGAGTGAGGAGCAGAATGAGTGAGTGAGGAGCAGAATGAGTGAGTGAGTGCGTGAGTGAGCAGAATGAGTGAGTGAGTGAGCAGAATAAATAGAATGAGTGAGTGAGCGTAGAATTGAGTGAACGAGCGTAGAATTGATGAGTAAACGATCGTGGAATTGATGAGCGACGAGCGTAGAATTGATGAGCGACGAGCGCAGAATTCACCATATATTGTATAATTTCTGTCCCCTAGGCAGAGAATATTTGATTCCAATAAGTTTGAAAACGACCTAACGCAAGTCTCTCTTTCAAGACCCACGGCCTATCTTAAACAAATGTCAAACGTAACCATACGGAGGACACTTTCTAAGGTAGAGCAAGCTTCGTCGCTTCAACTATGAACCGTAATTAAGATACATACCAATCAGTTCCTAATTCCAGTTGTAATCTTCTTCCATCAGCTTCAATCTCCTTAGATCTGTAGGCTCTTTTAATCACACTTGACTAGTTTTATAGAGTGACAGATGACAAGACGCGAACGAACGAACGAGCGACGCGAACGAACGAACGAACGAACGAGCGAAGCGAGTGCGTGCGTGCGTGAGTGAGTGCGTGCGTGCGTGAGTGAGTGCGTGCGTGCGTGAGTGAGTGCGTGCGTGCGTGAGTGAGTGCGTGCGTGAGTGAGTGCGTGAGTGCGTGAGTTCGTGAGTTCATGAGTGAGTGAGTGTGTGAATGAGTGAGTGAGGGAGTGAGTGCATGAGTTGGTTCGTTCATTCATTCCTTCGTTCGTTCATTCATTCCTTCGTTCGTTCGTTCATTCATTCCTTCGTTCGTTCATTCATTCCTTCGTTCGTTCATTCATTCCTTCGTTCGTTCGTGAGTCGGTCAAACAATCTCGCTTGGCTCGTTTGTGAGTGAATAGTCCCACATAACATCAATACTCATCAATACCAATACTCTGGATTGGGTAACAGAAAAGCTGTGAGTTATGAATCGATGAGTCTCCATATGAATCAGTGAGGCTTATGGTGAGCTTCACAGTAGCCTTCCAAATATATCAAAGCTGTTTGGTACTAAAGCTTGGTGGCCATTATACAATAAATCTTATTCATTTCTCCAATACTTGATTTGAAGCAACTTACTTTAGATAATCCTTTGGCAGATATATAGTGCTTTCGGTTGCAAGTGGTGGAATATGCAGGAAAATACCTTAATCGGCATTATATGCCGGAAAAGTTAACCTGTGTTATATATCGGAGAATCGAACAAGCAGTTCATACGGGGAGTGGGTTAAGATCATTGTAAAGAGATTTACAATGAACCTTTCAAAGAAAAAGTATGGATTTAGCTAGCGAATGAGCAAAGCAAATGAGCTAGCAAGAGTAAAGGGCTAGTAAGAATAAAGGGCTAGTAAGAATAAAGGGCTAGTAAGAATAAAGGGCTAGCAAGAATACCGAGCTAGCAAGATTGTCCATACTGGTATCTATCAAGAAAGCCGAGCTAACTCATATCTTTGGTCATTCTTCAAAACAGAAAATTAAACCATTATTTCATAGCAGTAATCCATGAATTTGGGCTTGATTTATACTTTTAGCGATTTTGTAGTTTAGGGTTAATTTGTAATGGATTTGAAAGTATGATGAAGATGAATAAAGAGGTGAGCACATGCGAGATGGTTCTCCCCATGAAGAGCGAAGCGAATAAACGAGCGAAGCGAACAAACGAGCGAAGCGAACAAACGAGCGAAGCGAACAAACGAGCGAAGCGAGTTTGTTTGACTCGAGAAATTTGCAACTCACGAACGAACGAACGAGCGAACTCAAACGCACTCACGAACTCAAACGCACTCACGAACTCAAACGCACTCACGAACTCAAACGCACTCACTCACTCGCTTCGCTCGTTCGAGATCTCACCAATGAAATATACATCTTATTTCTTTAATTCTAATTGCATTAACGAATAAACCTCTCACGAACTCACTCACAAACTCGCTTTGTTTGTTCGACTCTCTCACTCGCTTTGTTCGACTCCCTCACTCCTCGCTTTGTTCGACTCCCTCACTCCTCGCTTTGTTCGAATCCCTCACTCGCTTTGTCTGTTCGGACTCCCTCACTCGCTTTGTTTGTTCGACTCTCTCACTCGCTTTGTTTGTTCGACTCGCTCACTCCCTCACTCACTCCCTCACTCACTCACTCGCTTCGCTCGTTCGTTCGTTCGTTCGTCTATTGTATAGCTACGCTCTCTAATACTAACTTTGCAGTCAACTTGACAATTACCTGGGATTTACTGTGGTACTTGTTGTCTCATAACTCCCAATCACCAATCACTAATAATCACTGGAAATCAAAAAATGCATTTAAAGGTTCTGGTGGGTCAAGTGGATCAATAACTAATGTAATGATACTCTTTATTTAGAATCCTAGTTTGGGCCAATGCTGCATATATAATAAGCTATATGCATTGAACATTCTAAACTTGGGGATCTTGAAACTATGAAAATCATGTTGGAACTCTTGCGAGAGTGAGTGGGTGAGAGTTAGTGAGTTCGCTTGTTCGTGAATTCGCGAGTTAGTGAGTTCGCTTGTTCGTGAGTTCGTGAGTTAGTGAGTTCGCTTGTTCGTGAGTTCGTGAGTTCGTGAGCTCGTGAGTTCGCTTGCTCGCTTGTTCGCTCGTTCGCTCGTTCGCTTGTTCGCTTGTTCGCTTGTTCGCTTGTTCGCTTGTTCGCTTGTTCGCTTGTTCGCTTGTTCGCTTGTTCGCTTGTTCGCTTGTTCGCTTGTTCGCTTGTTCGCTTGTTCGCTTGTTCGCTCGTTCGCTCGTTCGCTCGTTCGCTCGTTCGTTGGTACAATCATCTCTCGCTTCGCTGCTTCTTCGTAGATATTAAAGCCACATCTCTTTGCTCGTTTTTGCGGTGCTGGTCTGTAGAGAAGCAATCGAATGTACAAGAATAGCCAAGCCATCTTTTATAAAGCTATACATTACAACCCCCTAAAGAATATAAATGCAACCAAGCCAACTTAGTTTACTCGATTTACTCAGTTTACTCGCATTACTCGCATTACTCAGTCGAACAAGTGAGTGCGTTTGAGTGAGTTGGTGCTTGTGAGTGAGTTAGTGCGTGCGAGTGTGAATGAATAGTCAATAAAGTCGCCAAGTTGTGGTTAGCATTGCTTGATTGAGCGAGTGTGAGTGATTACGACATCTAATCTTTATCACCGTACTTGCACTAACATCTCTAATATCTCATACTTATATTTCCTTTAGAATGTCAAGCATCAAAGTTTATCAAAACCAGACCCTTTCGGCAATAATATCTTCCCTCTCCGCAATAATCTTGTCCCTTTCCGCAATAATGTCTAATTTTTTTTTGTATTCGTATGGAAATTATAAAAATAGATGAAGGAGATGATTGTGTTGCATGAGATTAGATTGTATTTTTAAAGTAAGGAACGAAGGAATTTATATCACCAGGTTGTTGATTCCATGTAGAGTACAAGCTTGTGCCAAAAATTCCTGTACGTACTAAGTTGTACACCTAACACAGGAGATGTGCACGAAGGAGCTTGGAAAGTGCTCTGTCAGGCCCGGTAACCGCAATAAGAGTCCTCCCAGACTTGATCGTATGAGACTGTGATTTCGCAGAGCTTGTTGCATGTATGTTTGACTCTGATTGTTGCATTATAAAGCTTTGAGAGATAGCAGCATTATGATGTAATCACCATGTCACAGTGTTGAAACTAGCAAAAGCACCAGAATGAAGAATAGCAATGCATGATTGAGGGGAAATCACGTTGACAGAATATGAGATGGTGGATGGAATGAGTATGTAACAAACTGTTCCACGAATAGTGCTGCGAATAGTGCGAATAGTGCTGCGAAGCAGTACTATGAGTTTTTGATACTCACGAACTTGATTGCGAATAGTGCGAATAGTGCTGCGAATAGTGCTGCGAAGCAGTACTATAGTAAGTCTCACTTACTCACAAACTCGCTCAGTCAGTCATTCAGTCAGTCAGTCACTGACAAACTCGCTTGGCTCGTTTGTTCGCTCGTTTGTTCGCTCGTTCGCGGTATTGGCTGCAAAAAAATATTATTTAGGTATCGCGCAGTTAAGCGAGCCTTCACAGATGTATCCGACAAGCTGAGTGATGGTCAAAGTAATAGTAGGTGGTTTTGCTATTTGGACATATCTTTATCGGCAGCCTTTTGAAATTCAAGTACGTGTGTGAGAGTACTTGAGTGAGTGGCTATTTCTATTGAAAGTAATCTCTATGAACTGTGGGAGGTTACAAGACCTCATAGTCAGGCACCGGAAGTAATTTCATACGAGCGAAGCGAGTGCGTGAGGAGTTGCAGAGTTCAAATCAATAGTGAAACTAACCTCTAAAGACCCGTCAAGTGTCTCCCCAGTCAATACTCACTCACTATCAAATTCAGACTCAAATTATTATGCCCAAACTATCACTTTCCTTCTCTCAAACGAACAAACGAACAAACGAGCGAAGCGAGTTTGTTTGACAGTTTAGAAGCTCCAGCTTTGACAATTTTTTTAGTTCTATTACAATAAGATGTTCCTGTACGCAAAGCTCACATGATCAGCCACTGTCATACACCAAAAATCAAACCGAAGCAGCGTAATACACTCTTGATTTAAACGAGTGAACAAAATGAGTGTATCACTCGTGAACCAAATGTGATACACTCTTTCTTTGAACAAACTCGCTTCGCTCGTTTGATTACTGAACCAAATGTGATACACTCCTTCTTTGAACAAACTCGCTTCGCTCGTTTGATTACTCTGTACAGTAACGTTGATATGACATACAATGGCTGAAAAATCACTCATTGCCTAGTCAACCTAGTTTGCTTAATTTGCAACATTGAATTTCAAAGACCCATACTAACCGTTTACGGATATACCAGTTGACAAATCTTCTCAAATGTTATATAATACGCCCAAACCTCCTAGGTAGGCTATTATATCCCGGATCTTTGTATTCTCTATGTAGAATACATCATATACTTACTATCTGTTGATCTAAGCTTACACTTATTATAACAACACCCACGAATCACTCTATTCGTATTTACTGTCCTAAACACCGCTACTCTTTTCATTGGGAATACGACTATCTTATATAGTATATCCTTCCCAACTACTAATAGAGAAACTTCCTTCACAGGTAATGTCATAGCAACTTACTCCTTCTAATAGCAACCCTAGTACTATTACTAATGGAATTCTCCGAACAGTAGCATTACCTTGCATCATCTGACACAACTTAGCACACTACGGAGCCCTGATAGCCTGCATCCAATGCAGGCTACTGCCATTATATAACATGGATATTGAGTAGATTTATATCTGAAAAATATACGGAAGATTCGAAAAGGTTAAAGACCCGAGAGGGCCAACTGTTCTAGGTGTTGAAATATACTAAAGAACACTTTAAAGTAAAGAAACCATACAAACCATACAAATCAAATCATAGAATTCATAGAATGTTTCGCTCGTTCAGGCACTCACTCACTGAACGAGCGAAGCGAGTGCGTGAATGAGTGAAATCGTGAGTTCGTTTGTTCGTTCGTTCGTGAAATCGTGAGTTCGTTTGTTCGTTCGTTCGTGAAATCGTTCGTTCGTGAAATCGTTCGTTCGTGAAATCGTGAGTCGTTTTCATTGAGTTTGAAGCAGACACTCATTCACTCGCTCACGCAGTCACAAATGAACAAACGAGCGAAGATCACCACCAAAGCCTCACTTTACTCATTCGCTTCGCTCATTCGTTCCGCTCCGCTCATTCGTTCCGCTCCGCTCATTCGTTCCTCTCACTCACTCCGCTTCACTTTCACAGTCAAATACTTGAATCCACAAAACAACATATGCATGTGATATTTCAAGCCATATTAATCATCATTTTAAAACAACTCACCAATCCTCAAGCCTAATAATCACCTTTATTAAACCAATGTGAGTGCGTAGTTTATTCGTATGGCAGTGTCATTTCGCAGCCTTCAAGGGGCTACCTTTATTCTCTTTTCGCAGCCTTCAAAGGGGCCACCTTTACTCTCTTTTCGCAGCCTTTGGTCACCTTTAGACAAGATTATAGTGTGAGTTAGAGTATAGTATGATTAGATATCACTATGACATTATCGTATAGTATGACAGTACCGTTTCGTGTATATAAACAAACTTCTAAATCAAAGCCAAAAGTATACTTCTTATACCTTCACGTTAAAGGTGGAATGAACAAACAAAACAGCCAAAGATGATATTCAAAATGGACTTGAACATGTTTAACTCATTTGATGGTTATTGATGTTTGTTATTTCTTGGTGGTTCTCCTCAAGGTCGCTGGTGTAAATTATATTCAACTAGAGAGTAAACTTGAAACGCAAAACCTATACATAGAGTATAATCAATATGGCTTGTTGAATCCTCTGATTATGTGATGAACACTTGGTGGATTGGTTCTTGGACGCAGTCACTTGGTGATAGCTAACTGAAGCTCTCTGTCAGTAATTTTGTCGGTCACTTACTCAATTACTTACAAACTCGCTTCGCTCGTTTGTCCACTCACTCACTTACAAACTCGCTTCGCTCGTTTGTCTACTCACTCACTTACAAACTCGCTTCGCTCGTTTGTCAGTGGCAACTCCCTCATTTTTCTTCGCAGCAAAGAAAATACCCCACAAAGTATGCCACGGAAGAAGAATATCCAGTTGGTATTACCCAGCTACACCCTTGATTCCAACCTCGTGCTCCTTCCTGGGATCGTTTACAACGTCACGTTCAATCGGTTCAAAGCTGCAGCGTTGTTGTATCGGTTCAAGGAGCAAGTAACCACGGGGGTTATAAGCAACCTCCTCGGTGAATATGATTTTGAAAACAGGGAAGAAAATCCAAGTCTTATCTCAAAAGAAGCAGCTTCAGGTATCAAACAGTTGAATGAGTTGGATAATCGTAATGGTTTGTTGGATGGCTTGACATTTTTGGTTGTACCTAATGATGATAAAATCAAGCAACCAGTTGGTTCCAACAAACTTCAAGAGACATCATCAAAAGAAACAAAGGATGCATCATCCCCCGCTTCATCATCCCCCGTCTCATCAGTCGTCAGAGTCATTGGTATTATCGATGATTCTTCAAATATCAAACTCACTCTCCAAGCAGCTACGCGTGCCAAACAATTGGAACCTCGCCCAAAAAACGAAGCTGTTGTTGAGGTTGATTTCGAAAACTCGATTGAAAACCTTAAACCTCAGTTCCATACGCTTCGTCAAAATGCCTATGAACTTTTTGATAAAATCGACGATTTTGTTGTTGAGTATCGTAAAGCTCTTGCTTTAGCTGATGATCAAAAAACAGGAGATCTCCTCACTTTGAACCCATTAGCTAATGCATTCTATCTTCAATTGGCCGGATCAAAGGACTTTGCTAAAGCGTATAATTCGCTCCAACAATTGTATAGTCTGTTTTCAGCAAGTTCATCCAATGATCAAAAGGTTCGTATTCAAGGAGCTTCATTTCTTCGGTTAATCGATATCACCGGAGCCGTTTTGCCGTTTCCAAACCATGAAAAGTATAAGCTTTTAAATGAGTTTTCAACCTTTGGTAGAATAGACAAAATATCTTCAATGATTAAAAAATTAACTCAAGTGTTCTCCAACTTGAAACATAACAATTCCTTTGTTAATCATTGGTTCAACAATGAAGCTTCAAACATCCAGAAAGCTACAGTGGTTGCTAATCAACTTAAATCCATGCGAGTTGTTCTAGAAGGAATGACCAAGAAAAAACCAACCAAAAAATTGATTAGAAAGAAGAGTGATGACATCACCAACGAAGACGATTACGATGAAGATGATGATGATGACGATGATGACGAACTCCGTGCAATCACCAATTTCATCAAAAACAAACTTCCAAGAATTTCATCCCTCTCTTCGGATTCCAAACGACTCATTGTTAAAGATTATAAACGAATCAAACTGAGTAGTAATGGACCAGGAGGTGGTGGTGGTGGCTCCGATTTTCACGTTATACGTAACTACCTTGAAATTGTGATGGATATCCCATGGGATGCTTATGTGTCCAAGTTCAAATCCAACAAGGATATAGACTTACAAGAAGCCAAATCTCAATTGGATCTGGATCATTATGGTCTCGAACACGTGAAGAAGAGATTGATTCAATATCTTGTTGTATTGAAACTTCTTGGAATCAATGCTGAAAACTCCAAAAAAATCGAGGAGGCTTCAGATGATGATTCCAAGCTCTCGAATCCAAACTCAGATATCATGATTGCTAATAACGATGAAACAATGATATCTCGTCGAAAGGCAGAGACTAAGGTTGAAGAATCTTACAAATCATCATCGTCATCCACAATGATCGAGGTCTCAAAGCAAAATAAAGCTCCAATCATCATGTTGGCGGGTCCACCAGGTACAGGTAAAACGTCATTGGCCAAGTCCATAGCAACTTCATTGGGACGTAAGTTCCAACGTATTTCTCTTGGTGGTGTGAAGGATGAATCTGAAATCCGTGGCCATCGTAGAACATATGTTGGTGCTATGCCGGGATTATTAATCCAAGCATTACGTAAGTCTCGTTCAATGAATCCTGTTATTCTATTGGATGAAATCGATAAAGTTGTTGGAGGAAACAATGGATCTAAAGTGAATGGAGATCCTATGGCTGCTCTTTTGGAAGTATTGGACCCAGAACAAAATACAACTTTTATCGATCATTACTTGGGGTTCCCAGTGGATTTATCTCAAGTCATCTTCATATGTACAGCTAACGAACCATACAACCTTTCAAGACCACTTTTGGATCGTATGGAGATGATCAGCGTATCCGCTTATGATTATAATGAAAAACTTATTATAGGTCAGAAGTATTTATTACCTCGTCAAGTCAAACGGAACGGGTTTCCTAAGATGGATGAATCAGGTTCAATCCAACAATACGTATCGATTGATCCAACGGTCATGAAGAAAATCATCGTTGACTATACCAGAGAAGCTGGTGTTCGTGGATTTGAACGTACACTTGGAAAAATCTGTCGTCATAAAGCTGTTGAATATTGTAATGCTTTGGATAATAATACTCGTTATTCTTCCATAGTTTTGGAATCTGACCTTCCTAAATTCATAGGTATTCCTATTGGTAATGGAGGTGAGTTTACAGCTTCAGAAACAACAATTTCCAACGGTTCAAGAATCGGGATTGTTAATGGTCTCTCATATAATTCGGACGGCTCAGGATCGGTATTGGTATTTGAAAGTATCGGATTCGATAGAAGAATCGGAAACTCTTCAAACTCAAACCAAGGTGCTACTCTTAACATGACTGGTCGCTTAGGAGAAGTTTTACTGGAATCAGCAAAAATCGCTCTTATCTTCATCAAACTGTTGGTTTATAAAAACTTGTTAACAATTAATGATGAGTCAATAGATTTGGTTGAAAAATTCATCAACATGGAAATCAATCTTCATGTTCCAATGGGTGGTATCCAAAAAGATGGTCCTTCCGCTGGTATCACCATGGCTTTGCTGTTTCTCTCCTTGATTCTAGACAAAGAAGTTCCTCATGATATTGCCATGACAGGAGAAATTACTTTGCGTGGGTTAGTTTTACCTATTGGAGGTGTTAAAGAGAAGATGATGGGTGCTCACTTGACTCCAGGAATCGAAAGAATGATTGTACCTCGTGAAAATCGTAAGGATTTAATCGAAGAATACATAAGAAGTCTTGAAGAAAATGGTGACGTTGACCTGGAATTAATCAACGATTTATTACGTGATAATGATCAGGTTTCTTTTAGTATGTCCAAGGTTGAAGATTATTACAAGAGAAAATATGGTATCCAAATATATTATGCTAGGGAGTTTTATGATGTCATCAAGGTTGTCTGGGGTGACGTATATATGAAGGATGAGCTGTCTAGATTGCTTGAGTATCATCTTTAATTGGTGAAGGATGAGCTGTCGAGTGCTCGACCACCACCTTTGATATATATAAAGGATGACTTGTCGAGAGTGCTCGTCCACCTTTGATATATATGAAGGATGAGCTGTCGAGAGTGCTCGACGACCTTTGATATGAAGGATGAGCTATGGAGATTGCTCGAGTACACCTTTGGCTCAAAATTGTTTATGCTTGGATTTACAAGTGTGTAGTTTCAAAAGTCTGATTTTTGTATTTGTATATAGACTTGGATGTTACAGTTTTATATTTAGCGTTGTAACACACGAGCGAACGAACGAGCGAACGAACGAACGAGCGAAGCGAGTGAGTGAGTGAGAAATTGCCTGTTAACAAGTGCGAATGAGCGAAGCGAGTGAGTGAGTTCGTGAGTTCGTGAGTTCGTGAGTGGGTGAGTTGAAGAAACAAAGCGAGTGAGGGAGTCGAACAAACAAAGCGAGTTTGTGAGTGAGTTCGTGACAGGTTTATTGGATAATGCAATTTGAATTAAAGAAATAAGATGGCTATTTCATTGGTGACATCTCGAACGAGCGAAGCGAGTGAGTGATTGAGTTCGTGAGTGAGTTCGTGAGTTCGTGAGTGCGTTCGTGAGTGCGTGAGTGCGTTTGAGTTCGTGAGTGCGTTTGAGTTCGTGAGTGCGTTTGAGCTCGTGAGTGAGTACGATCGAACGAGCAAAGCGAGTGAATGATTGAGTGAGTTCGTGAGTGAGTTGCAAATTTCTTGAGTCAATCGAACGAGCAAAGCGAGTGAATGAATGCGTGAGTGAGTTGCAAATTTCTTGAGTCAATCGAACGAACAAAGCGAGTGAATGAGTGCGTGAGTGAGTTGCAAATTTCTCGAGTCAAACAAACTCGCTACGCTCGTTTGTGAGTGAGTGAGAAATTGCCTGTTAACGAGGTCGTTCGTTCGTTCGTTCATTCGTTCGTTCGTTCGTTCGTTCGTTCGAGCGAGTGCGAGTTTGTGCGTGCGAGTTAGTTGGAACTACCCTCTAAAGACCCGTCACAACGTATCACTCAAAACGTCTCACTCAAAAAGGTATCAGTCATACAGTATTCTTCTTATTAGCCTGATTTTCGAGTCTAGTGGAAAGCATCTATATATACACTATCTCACACACTCGCTTCGCTCGTGTGTCTCCCTTACACTACCTCACACACTCGCTTCGCTCGTGTGGTGAATCAATGAGTACACTTATTCATCAATGAGCATGCCTTGATTCTTGCCATTGAAATCAATATCCTATGCAACTGATGAGACTCGTGGATGTTAATCAATATTTCTCCTCAATGGCTGCGAATTCCAAAATGAATGTTGGTGGTGTAATGTGAGTTTTCAATATAAATTCCAAGACTGCAAATATCCAGTACTGTAATATGAAGAGCCTCACTTACTCGATCGCTCGTTCGTTCGAGATACCATAATCTCATGAGGCCGTGGTGTATCGTATTTCGGGGGATTGTATGCTAAGAAGTATAGTTTTATTCTAGGTTACTCCTCGTGAGTGATTGATACTGAACGTGCAACGAATAGTGCCGCGAAGCAGTACTATGAGTGCCCCATATTGAAAGTGTATCGACTTGCTTGATATTGAGTGTGTAACAAATAGTACTGCTTCGCAGCACTATGAGTGCCCCATATTGAAAGTGTATCGACTTGCTTGATATTGAGTGTGTAACGAATAGTACTGCTTCGCATCACTATGAGTGCGTAATATTAAAAGTATAGCGACTTGCTTGTGTAACGAATAGTTCTTCTTCGCAGCACTATGTGTGCTTGATGGTATACCACTCGCAGCTTTTCACAGCCAATTTGCAAACATTAATATCAACCACACGGAAAAGTGGAGTAGGATGAGAACAGAGCAAGATGCTCAGCTCTTCAAAGTACTCTGATGTGCTGGTTCTACATTGTACTCTGACTGTACAGTGCATTGGCTGCGAAAAGCGTTGGTGAGAAGACTTGAGCAGTAACGAGCAAGCGAGTAAATGACTCAAATGGCAAATGACTCAAATGCCTCAAATGACCCCACACATCTTTCATCACTCGCTTCCCTCGTTCTTCGTGATTCGTAAATCATAAATTGGCACTCACGAACGAACGAACGAACGAACGAACGAGTGAACAAACGAACGAGCGAGTGAACGAACGAGCGAGTGAACGAACGAGCGAGTGAACGAACGAGCGAACGAACGAACGAACGCACGAACGAACTCACACACGAATTCACGTACGGACTCACACTCGAACTCACGAACTCACTTACTCACTCACTTACTGTTGCATACCGGCAGGAATGATGGTGGTCACGATGAGATCATCGCTTAATATGATAGTTGATCGTGAGCAGGACGTTTTGTTCCGTTGTTAAAGTATTTCAATCTAAAAGGTTGGTATACGGACTTTTAGAGGTTTCAACGGTGAGGTTATGTTTTATAGTGAAAAGCGGCGGGATTCAGCTAGACCGATAACCTTTATCGGTTTGTCACTCACGAACAAACGAACAAACGAGCGAACGAAAGAACGAAAGAACGAACGAACGAACTCATTTTCGCTACTTACTCACTCACTTACTCACTTACTCGCTCACTCACTTACTCACTTACTCACTTACTCACTTACTCACTTACTCACTTACTCACTTACTCACTCACGAACTCACTCACTCGCTTCGCTCGTTCATTCGTTCGTTCGCTCGTTCGTTAGTTTGCTCATTCGTGAGTAGCAAATTCTTATCATTTGCAATGGACTGGACCAAAAGGCGTGAGTTCGTGAGTGAGTGCGTGAGGGAGAGAGCGAGTCCGCTCGTTCGTGTGTTCACTCATGATTTTGAGTAAGTGAGCGTGAGTAAGTGAGCGTGAGTAAGTGAGTGAGTGAGAGCGAGTTTGATCATTCGTTTATTCGTTCATTCCTGAGTGAGCGCCTGAGTAGTTCTTGGTGAGAATTCTCATTTGAACTTTTGCAGCCAATTTCCAAGGGGGGACCCTTGGAAATTGGCGAGCGAGCGAATTCTTATCATTTGAAATGGACTTGGCGAGCAGTTTGTTCCACTATCTCTTTGCACTTTTCATAGTACTGCTATCATAGTGCTGCGAAACAGTATGATAGATAGAGTAATACTCAAATCGAAAGATTGCCGACTTAAATATAACGTGATAAGCAGTGATATCATGTAGTGTTTCGCAGAACGATTCATACTAAATCTTTGCACTATTCAAACAATCAAAAGTTTGCTACTCACGAACGAGCGTAGCGAGTTTGAGAGTTTGAGAGTTTGAGAGTTTGCAAGTCCAAACAAGAGTAACGAGCGAATGAACGAGCAAACGAACGTAGCGAGTTTGAAAGTCTGAGAGTTTGCAAGTCCAAACAAGAGTAACGAGCGAGCGAACGAACGAACTAACGAGCAAACGAGCGTAGCGAGTTTGAGAGTTTGAGAGTTTGCGAGTCCAAACAAGAGTAGCGAGCGAAGGAACGAAGGAACGAACGAACGAACGAACGAACGAACGAAGGAACGAGTAAATGAGCGTAGCGAGTTTGAGAGTTTGAGAGTTTGCGAGTCCAAACTAGAGTAACGAGCGAACGAGCGAGCGAGTTTGTGATTGTTAGTGTGAGTGTATGGATAGTGTTCTGATATTATCTTGGCTGCAAAACACACATACTCGCTCATAACGAACGAACGAGCGAGCAAGCGAGCAAGCGAGTTTGAGAGTTTGAGAGTTTGAGAGTTTGAGAGTTTGAGAGTTTGCGAGACCAAACAAGAGTAACGAACGAACGAACGAACAATCGAACGAACGAAAGAAATCATTTTCGCTACTTACTCACTCACTCACTCACAAACTCACGAACGAACGAACGAACGAACGAATGAACGAATGAACGAACGAACGAACTCAGTCACTCACTTACTCAATTGTTCTCACTCACTCACTCGCACTCACTCGCACTCTCACACTTTTTCACACTCCCTCACTCACGAACTCACGAACTCACGAACTCACTCACTTACTTACTCACGAACTCACGAACTCACTTACTTACTCGCGAACGAACGAACGAACGAACGAACGCACGAACTCAATCGTTCTCACACACTCACTCGCACTCACTCACACTCACACTTTCTCACACTCACTCACTCACTCACTTACTCACTTACTCACTTACTCACTCACTTACTCACTTACTCACTCACTTACTCACTTACTCACTCACTTACTCACTTACTCACTTACTCACTTACTCACTTACTCACTTACTCACTTACTCACTTACTCACTTACTCACTCACTCACTCACTCACTCACTCACTCACTCGCTTCGCTCGTTCGCTCGTTCGCTCGTTCGCTCGATATGATTCAACATTTCCATGATTTTAATATGACTATAAATACTAATTAATAGGGGTGTCGGTGTCAAAGAATCAGTTCAAGAGTTGTAGCTGCACAATTAGCATAATCACTTATTCAGGCCTTACTTTGTCTGCGTTGTCAGGTGGTATCAACACGAATGAGCGAACGAATGAGCGAACGAACGAACGCACGGACGAACGCACGGACGAACGCACGGACGAACGAACTCACGTAAGAATTCTCGTACGAATTCACGTACGAATTCACTTACTCACTCACTTACTCACTCACTCACTTTCTCACACTCCCTCACTTACTCACTCACGAACTCACTTACTTACTCACTCTCTCATTTTCGCTACTCACTCACTCACTCATTTTTACTACTCAGTTACTCAGTTACTCACTAACTCATTTTCGCTACTCACGAACGAACTTACTTACTCACGAACGAACTCATGAACGAACTCACTTGCTCACGAACGAACTCACTTACTCACGAACGAGCGAACGAACTCACTTGCTCACGAAATCACTTACTCACGAACTCAGTTACTCACTCACTCAATTGTTCTCACGCACTCACTCACTCTCACACTTTCTCACACTCACTCACTCACTCACTCTCACACTTACTCACTCTCACACTTACTCACACTCCCTCACTCACTCACTTACTCACTCACTCACTCACTTACTCACTCACTTACTCACTCACTCGCTTCGCTCGTTCGCTCGATCGCTCGTTCGTATGATTCAACATTTTCATGATTTTAATATGACTATAAATACTAATTAATAGGGGTGTCGGTGTCAAAGAATCAGCTCAAGAGTTGTAGCCAATTAGCATTATCATTATTTCAGCTCGCACTTACTCTCATTTTCGCAACTCACGAACTCACGCACTCACATTCTCATTTTCGCTACTCACTCACTCATTGACTCTCTCATTCACTCTCTCATTCACTCACTCATTCACTCTCTTATTTTCGCTACTCACTTACTCACTTATTCACTCACTCACTCACTTACTCACTCACTCGCTTCGCTCGTGAGTTCGTTCGTTCGTTCACTTATTAGGCTTACCCCTCTTCCTACCCTCCCTCTCAAAATAACTCTTCTTCCTCTCCCTCTCCTTCTCCTTTCTCAAGTCATCCTTTTTAGCTATAGCCTTCAACTTCTCTTTAAACTTCTCACCCTTGTCAGCTTTTCTCTTTCTCTCTTTGTCAATCTTAACCGCAGCAATCTTTTGAACCAAATCTCTAGCTTTTCTTTCAGCTTCCGATAATACCACAGCCCTCTTTTGTAAATAAGTTTGTTCTTTTCTTCTCTTTTTATCAACAACTTGATCTTTGAAAGGAAGTTGAGCTTTTAAAGATTTTGGTACTTTCAAGGTATTGAATTTTCTTTCAACTCTTTCAATTTTCTTATAAGCTGAATCTTCATTTAAAGGAGTAGGTATATCCATTGAAGCACGAACAGCACCAGTCAACCTCATTCCTTGCCAATCACCATGATTACCCATCAACATTGAAGTGACTGGGTTATAAAACTTTTTAACTTTAACTGGGTACCAAGTTTTTAAGAACACTGTATCAGACATTAAAATCTTATCTTCGAATGTTGCTCTAAAATTACCATCAGGTTTTGATAATGCTCTTTTGATTTCACCTCTAATCCCTGAAACAGTTCGAATGGATGCTCCTTCGAATTTAGCAACTTCCAAGGAGTTACTAAACATATCTTTGATAAATGCAGTATTTTTGAAAACTTGTGATGGGTAACCAACGAGTTTCAATTTCTTAACAATTTCAACTGATGAATTCAAATCTTCAACTACACCTGTAGCTGCCACTCTGAATGATCCAGTTGTAGATTTATTATCAATAATGTTGAATCCAACAAATGGAGTGTTTGGTGCCACCAATGGTCCATAGAAACTTGCAAAACAAAAAGCATGTTCAGGAGTATATTTAAGCATTCTATTTCTAGTTCTAGAATCCGAGGTGGTATAGATTGGTAATGTTTGGAAACGTCTCCATCCAAGTGAGAGGATAAGTGGATCTTGTGATTTTAAGATTTTTTTATGCCAACGATGTCTTCTGATTCTAACATTCATAATTCCGAATCTGGATTCTGTTGAGAGTAATCCTCCAAGTACAATAGGGAATTCAGGTTGTAAATGTTCAATGAATTCACATGGGATTTTCTCAAAAACAATTTTCACGTATGAACCAGCACGGTATCCTTCAATTTTAAGACGAGATGCGGCATCCAATGATTCATATTCCAACTTGTTGATTTCCAATTGTTTGGCCATTTTATTTTTTTGGAACGCATACCATGTATCTGCCTCGGTATCACCTTCTGGGTCATCAGCTCCAAACTCACGATCCTCTTCTTCTTCAAATTGCATTTTTAGGTTGGCTTTTTTGGTTGCATTAACTTGACGTTTTTGGTCGGTAGTTAATTCGTCGGATATTTCCTCCGCATCAAAGTCTGCGAAGTCGTCTGCGTTGTCTTTATTTTTCCCGTCAAAATTGTGGTTGTCACCATCGTCGTCACCATCACTGTCATCACTGTCATCACCATCATCACCATCATCACCATCATCACCATTATCACCATCACCGTTTTCACCTTCTAAATCTTCAAAATCACCATAAACCTCCTCCTCATCATTACCACTTGGCTTCATATTTGGTGCAACCAAAAACCTCGCCTTCAAATCCTCCATTCTATGTGAAATGGTTTCTCTCAATTCATCCACAGATGGGTATGATGGTTGGAATGTATCCAAGTCATGATCATTATCTTGAGATGTATCAATTTTTTTAAAAAAATCTTCATCTTCAATATCTTCTTCCTCTTCAGTAATGATGTTTTTCCAACGAGAAATCACTTCCGAAGGTTCAACATTATCCAAGTAGATGAGTTTATTGAGGTTCCATTTACGTTGAGTTGATCCTTGTAAACGTCCAGCTATTTCAGTAATGTCATCATCAGATAATTCCAGATCTTCGGCAAATTCCAATTCATTTTCATTGTATTTGTCATCAAAAGTGTCTTCAGTTGATTCATATGCACGACCTTTTCTAAGGGATTTTCTTCCTTCATATACAACCGGAGGGTTATTGTTATCGACATCACTTTTATCGTCATCACTTTGATCGTCATCAAAATCTTCATGGTCGTCATAACCTTCATCGTCATCTTCACCTTCATCGTCATCTTCACCTTCATGGTCATCTTCAATTCTTCCTTTTAAAACATCACCAGTTGAAAACAATTGTAAACCTGCATTTTCAAATCGTTCACTTATAGTTTGTTCAACATTTTGTAAACCAGTAACCAATTGTTCACCTTCACCATTCACCTCACCACCAAAAGCTTCATTTCCAACATCAATATAAACAGCATCTTTATCAACTAACAACCCACCAACATCAGACATTGGAGCATATATAAACTTTTGACGATCTTCTAATCTTTTACGTCTTCTTGACGTTTTTGCAACCTCTTCACCAGCTTCTGCAGCTTGTTTTGCACGTTCTCTTTCTAAATCATCCAATTTTTGTTCAAAGTATGGAGTTGGACAAGGATCTGGAAGTTTTTCTATTGAATGAACAGTATAATCTCCAACACCAGCAATATGAATAGGAGCATTTTCAGAAGCTAAAGGAGTACCATGAAGATAACCATAGAATGCAACCTTACGATCACATTTAGAGTTATCAACAATATCTTGAGGATGTGTTAAATCAGTTATACGATCAGCAAGAAGATAAGGATGTTCATTTCTCCATTTTAATGGACGAAATTTCATAACACTTATGAATCTACTTAAATTCAAGATTTCTCGATCAGGATATCTACCATTGATAACACCAGAGAGGTAAAACAATTTGGCTCCTTGATATACTTCAGTCCAAAATCTTGTTTTCAAACGTTTCTTTGATGTTCTTAAAGTTGATTGTGATTTAAATAAATCTAAATGAGTAGCTACACCCAATACTCTTGGCATACCATGATGTTGAGCCACGTTTAAGAATTCCATAGTTTCCATTTCAAGTCCGAAATTACCATCAACTAGTAATAAAACCAAGTCTGCAATTTTGGCAGCATCAATCATTGAGTTTAAATCATTTCCAACTTCGATGAATGTAAGTCTTCGACGTTTCCCACTAACCACCGTTATAGGTCCTTTAATATCAGTGACTGTTGTTTTGGTAAGTCTACGAATCAATGAACGAATTAACGTAGTTTTACCTGTTCCTGGAGGTCCAACAGCTGCTATAATCACTGGAGGTGGATCATCATCTGGTGTACGATCCACCATAGGTACATGGTACTTTTTCTCATTCACATCCTGAGTTCTTCTAGCTTGACGTTCGAGTTTCCTTGGTGCTGCAACTGCAAATGCTTTAGCATTATGACCATTTTGATGAAGCTTCTTTTTGGCGGGCGTTTTGCTGCTTCCACCTCTATGGGCTTTGTTAGATTGCTCCATAGTTTTTGGCTATCTCATCGCGAAAATTATATATACCCTCTGGGTCATGTGATGTAAAATGGAGGGATATAAAGTATGAGATTTGAAGAATGGAGAGGTGGAGAGGTGGAGTAGGTTGAGGGGATTCTTTGGTATTAGTTGGTTTGTATGATGAAGTGGAGGGTTTGTTTTATGAAAATTATGTAGAGTAAGGAAGATGATTATGTAGTGTGTTTCGGGGGTCTCTATGGATGGTTATGTATTGTGGATGGTTCTGTATTGTCTCTATGAATGATTCTGTGTTGTCTCCATGAGCGGATCTTTCTGTATTCCATGAGCGGATATTTCTGTATTATCTCTAGGGAGGGTTGGTTCTTTTATTATTGAGGAAAATTTCAATACCCTCTGCCTATTCTGGTTGATCCTTCGCGCAGAGACCCCTGCCGCAATAAGAACAGCTTTCTGGTGGCTTGATTTTAGGTAGCTTGTCTTATAAGGATGAAGCTTTGGTAAACAATCTTGGTGTAATTGTGGGGTTTAAAAATGTGGAGTGTAGGAGATGATTTTGCAACCAATTGGAAAAAAGGCTCTGCGTTGGTGAAACGAGATGAGGTTTTACAGTGCAAGAATTCGACAGAGCAAAGTTAGAGAAGTAGAGAAGAACGAGCGAAGCGAGTGAGTGAGTGAGTGAGTTCCATAGGGATGGCCAATATCATGAGGTGGAGAGTTGACGAACGAACGAATCGAGTGAGTGAGTGAGTGAGTGAGTGAGTGCAAACAAATTGAGTGAGTGAGAACAAATAAAGTGAGGAGTGAACGTCTGTGAGTGAGTGAGAACAAATAAAGTGAGGAGTGAACGTCTGTGAGTGAGTGAGAACAAATAAAGTGAGGAGTGAACGTCTGTGAGTTCGTTCATTCGCTTGTTCGTTCGCTCGCTCGCTCGTTCGTTCGTTCGTTCGTTCGTTCGTTTGTTCGTTCGTTCGTTCGTTCGTTCGTTCGTGAGTACTGAATTCGATTCAAACAACCTAACCTATCCAAATAAAGTGAGGAGTGAACGTCTGTGAGTTCGTTCGTTCTTTCGTTCGCTCACTCGCTCGCTCGCTCGTTCGTTCGTTTGTTCGTTCGTTTGTTCGCTCACTCGTTCGCTCGCTCGTTCGTGAGTACTGAAATCGATTCAAACAAGCTATCCACATTACATCAGCAAGACGAAATCATAAAAATCATAGAGAACAGACTCAATAGGAGCGGCTAAATTGTAAAAAAAATGTTCAGATTGTAAATGTGGTGTTGAAATCATAGATGTTAAAGTGTAAAGATTCCGCCGGTATTTATACTATTCATATACTATACTATTCATATACTATACTATTCATATACTATACTATTCATATACTATACTATTCATATACTATACTATTCATATACTATACTATTCACATACTATACTATTCATAGTACTGCTTCGCAGCACTATTCATAATACTCACGAACTCACGAACTCACGAACTCACGAACTCGCTTCGCTCGTTCGTTTTCGTTATGGTATTGGTTATTTGATTTGCTATTTCAATCGCCTCAAAATACAAAGCACAGCTTGATCTGATAATACTTGATTTGAAGGTTAAATAAAATTGCTAAAAGCTCAAGAATAGTGTATTAATGCCAAATTATCAAATTATCAAAGTACAACGAACGAGCGAAGCGAGTGAGTGACTGAGTGAGTGACTGAGTGACTGAGTGACTGAGTGACTGAGTGAGTGACTGAGTGACTGAGTGAGTGAGTGAGTGAGTGAGTGAGTGAGTGAGTGAGTGCGTGAGTGAGTGTGTGAGTGAGTGAGTGCGTGAGTGTGTGAACTTGTCCGTGAATTCGCACGGTTCGCTCGCTCGTTCGCTCGTTCGTTCGTTCGTTCTTTGTTCGTTCGCTCGTTCGTGAGTGATTGCGTTCGTTCGTTCGTGAGTAGGTTTGTGTTATGCTTACTGTCACCTGGAATGAATAAATAGTATGCAATTAGTCAATCTAAGCGATATGCCAGAGCTACAATATCAGTCAAACTAAGCGATATGTCAGGATATTTTAGTCAATTAAAATTCATAAGCTTTCGCAACCAATGCATGGACGGGTTCGTAGACATGAAACTTCTATTGATTTGAACACTAATTGTTATGAATTCAAAGTAATTTCAATAATTTGAGCACCACTTACGAGCGAAGCAGTGCGTGAGTGAGTGCTTGAGAGAGTGAGTGAATGGATCAGCGTGCTAAATTTTCCCTGGTGACTGTATCAGTGTGCTAGTTTTCCCTTTGAACCATTTCTGAGCTATTCGGTGTGCAAATAGAATCTTTATAAAGGTTTTGTCATTTGTTAACAATTTCAATAATTTCAACACCACCGATTTCAAGTAATTTTCAACAATCTTGACAGTCCAACTACAAATTCTTTTCAGATTCAACATCCATTGATATAGCAAACGAGCGAAGCGAGTTTGTTTGAATTTAAAGAGTTCAGGTATTCACGAACGAACGAACGAACGAACGAGCGAACGAGCGAACCGTACGAATTCACGTACGAATTCACACACTCACGCACTCACTCACTCAATCATTCACTCACGCACTCACTCACGCACTCACTCATTCACTCACGAACTCACTCACGAACTCACTCACGAACTCACGCACTCACTCACTCACTCACTCACTCACGAACTCACGCACTCACGAACTCACTTAATGAACAAACAATTATATAGCAACATCTTTAATGAACAACAAAAAAGTATATCAATTCATCTGCATCTTCGGAGCTAATAACTGGGTTGGGTTAATATTTTTTATCTAACCAACCTGTCAGACCTTGTTCTGAAACGAGGATATGAACCCTGCTCTTGATTTCAACGGTTTTCAAGACTGACCCCATCATACAAACAACCAAAGTTGTTTAATGATTTTAGAATAACATAAACCAAAGCTTGGTTCTTTTCATGTAAATCTTAAAAATTTGGCATATCCATATCCAAAGCTCTATTATTTGTCTATAAAATTAAAGCACGCTTCATAACCGGAAAATCAAACAAAAGCTTAAACGGATTAGGCCTCGAGAAACTCATTGAGGTGAGATGAGATGGATATGTTTAAAAATATAATAATTTTTTGGCCAAACATCCGTATTATTATGTAGTGTATTCATTACGAATGTCACCCACAAGACCCACACCGCAATACTGTGGGTATTCACTGCGAAATCACACTCGCACTCTCAGTCGCATTGTTCGCACCCTCGCACTCTCAGTCTCTTTGTTCGCACTCCTCACTCCCTCACTCGCTTTGTTCGCACTCACTCGCACTCTAAGTCTCTTTGTTCGGACTCACTCGCACTCTCACTCGCTTTGTTAGCACTTATCGTGTGTTGCATGACGAGCTGTAGTTGATTTTGACGTTTTCAAAGACAAATCACAAAAGAAGGTAACAGTACAATGTTGGATATTTGCTTGTTTACACAATCTATCCATTTCCGAGGAGCGTTTGGGTATTGATGAATTTGGCTATGAGCAGTGAGCATAGGAAAACGATATGAAGAAGTAATCAGGGAATGATTTCGTGTGTACTAAATATCAGCATAAACTTTATATCAGCATAAACTTTATATCAGCATAAACTTTATATCAACCTAAACTTTATATCCGAATTCATACTCAAAAACCAAACTTGCACATTCAACTTTGAGTAGAGGTGCAATCTTTATTAAACCATCGATCCACTTGTATATCTTTGGGATCAATGAGCGGAGCGAGTGAGTGAGTGCGAAAGAATTCAACACCAACGGTCATGATATAGAAGTTTAAAAGTCATAGAGATTAGAGTTTTGAAGTTATACAAATGATTAGAATTCCCTACTCACGAACGAACGAATGAACTCACAAACGAACAAACGAACGAACAAACTCACTCGCTTCGCTCGTTCGCTCGTCTTTCATTACTACATACTGCATTTGTTAGATTAAACACTAATGCCTAATCTTTTACAATAATCAACCCAAACCAATCAGCAATGATTGAAACCTCAAGGTTATAGTTTTCTGAAAAATATTACAGAATGCACACAACATAGTTTGATAACTTGAAACCTGCTTGATTACTACCAATTTTGTACAAAAATTGCAAAATTATAAGACTAAAGATTAACGATCATTGATTGGGTGAATAAAAGGTCGTAATATAAAGCTGATAAGTATGCAAGAATAAACATACGAGATATCAACATACAAGAATAAACATACAAGATATCAACATACAAGAATAAACATATATCAGCATAGGTTTATTAAAGGTACCCGATTCGCTACTCACTTCACGCACTCACGAACTCATTCACGCACTCAAATAGGGTACTTTTTGTCGAAACCGAAGCTACTTACTCGCTCGTTCTTCCTGTGGTTGCACATTCTCTGGATCGATTGATCGTGTAACTTTGATTGTACTATCAAATAATGCTAGATATAGTGAATTCAAATATAAAACTAAATATAAATATATTTATTTGTATGAGATAACCAATACCAAACACACATAGATGTACACCTATAATACACCTGCAATATTTAAACCCATACTCAACTAAATGAGTTAAATACCCAAATTCATACCATGCCAAGTTTCGTATTGGTTTGTTTATTACTTGTTGAGATGATGTGTATACATGGATTACGTAGCTGACGAGCGAAGCGAGTGAGTGAGAAGGACAAAATGAGTGAGATGAAGTGCGACTGAGAACGACAAAATGAGTGAGTGTGAGTGTGAGAACGAACAAAGTGTGCGTGTGAATAAGTCAGTGCGTGAGTGATTGAATGATTGAAAAGTAATTAGACGAACGAGGCGAGTTCGTTTGTTCGTTCGTTCGTTCGTCTAATCACTCACTCGCTTGGTTCGTCTAATCACTTCTCAATCACTCACGAAATGGTCGAACGAACGAGCGAACGAATGAACGAACGAATGAACGAACTCGCTTCGCTCGTTCGTTCGCTCGTTCGTTCGCTTGATAGCTTTAAAAGAGGCGAAATACGATTGAACGAGCGGAGTGAGTGAGTAACGAATTCAATATGATCTCAATATAATTGATTGAAGAAATGTAAAGGGACCTTGAAAAAAATTCATCAGAGTCCCAAAGGGAGGGACCTTGACATTTAGAGTGTAAAACGAAAGCAATGCAGCACTGCAAAGTTAACCTTTAAATTGCCATCAAAACATATTCTGGTATTGAGGATACTAATGGGTGCAAATTTCTTTGGTTTTTTTGCACTCGGTATTGAATTAATAGTAGTTGGTATTAATAGTGCTCGGTATTAATAGTACTCATTATTCAGAAATTATCCCCACTATGGCTGCTAACTTTCCATCAGTTTTTGTTCAGCCCATACTTGCAAGGTTCACTCTAATGAATAGTTTTAAAAATTTATTAATTTTTGAATATTCCGACAAAAATACATTTAAACTAAGCTTACAGGTTATTGATATTCTATCAAATAAAGAGTATACAAACGCTAAATGAAGCAAAGCATATTGGAATCTATTATCAAGCTAATTTCCAAGTATTTAGCTTCTGAATAATTCGCTACTCGCGAACGAACGAATGAACGAGCGTAGACTCATGCACTCATGTACTCACGAACGAACGAACGAACGAGCGTAGACTCACGCATTCACTCACGAGCTCACTTACTCGCTTCGCTCGTTCGTTCGCTCGTTCGTTCGCTCGTTCGCACATTGCTTGACGTTCTCCAAGTTGAGTAGTGTAGTGGGAGATCATACGCTAACTTTTAATATGAATATTTAAGCTAAAGTAGTCAACTTTCAAGTTATAAACCTTGAAAGGATATTTAACGTGCTCCACGAATGATAAACTTATTTTCTTCTTGATTTCATTTTCAGCACCAAGAGTTTCGAAACACCTCAATACCAAGTCTTTCGAAACAAACTCTATACCAAGTCTTTCGAAACAAACTCGATACCAACTCTTTCGAAACAAACTCAATACCAACTCTTTCGAAACAAACTCTATACCAAGTGTTATTCTCTTTCGAGACTCTCGGATACCTTCAGATACTAACTCTCACACCCAAACTCGCTACGCTCGTTTGTTCTAATACTTTGCAACAAGACACATCAATTTGTATTTCGTGTCACCCAAACTTCTCAATCAAACACTTGATATCTTTGGACACCAAGTGCAATATACCTCAACTCATCAAATAAACCCATTCAATTAGTCCCTTCTAGTGTTAGCATCAACACTTCCAACAGCACCTTTAGAGTTGCTTTAAAGGTTCTTATCCTACTAACAAAAGCTCTGGCTATTCCAAGTCAGGTCTCGGTTCATAAATGTACTAATTTTTCAGATTCTGTCAAATCAATATCCATAAATTCAGCTTCTTCTTGTGTGCCATAGATTTCAGAATGATCGTGATAACTCATTGCCATTTCCATCTCCAGACTTTTAAAAATCTAGTGGTACTGGTATATGAGAACAAGAATAACAATATAAGTTTATCTCATGAACGAGCGAACGAACGAACGAACGAACGAACGAACGAACTGACGAGCTAACGAACGAACGAACTAACTAACTAACGAACGAACTAACGAACGAACGAACGAACGAACGAACGAACGAACGAACTCTCACGGACTCACGACCTCACGACCTCACTCACGACCTCACTCACTCGCTTCGCTCGTTCGCTCGTTCGCTAGTTCGCGAGTTGAATACTTTTTTTGCACCCAATTCCCAAGGGTCCCCCCTTGTGAAAATCTCAACTTGAAGGTTGTTTGCAGCTTAGCATATTAATGATAGAATATAGAGGAAATAGTATATTCATGGTTTAATCTTTGACATCTCATTTTCCCAGTTTAAACAATCCTAATAAATCATTTAAAAGAGGCCACACGAACTAGCGAAGCGAGTTGGAGAGTATTCGCTCGTTGGTGAGTTATTCGCTCGCTGGTGAGTTATTCCACACTCGCTCGAAATTCTTTACTCACCCACTCGTGAAAAGTTATCATGTCAGCGTATTACGACAGAATGTGGTGCAAACCACCCAGCATCTGCAAAAAGCTATAAATGGCCAAGACCTATACAACCAAACCCACACTCTTGTACTATGCCCATAAAGTGTAGATAGTGGCTGTGGCTGTGCCATACATACTTTCAGAAGTTTCTCTAGAGTGTTTTTTAATTTCGCTGCACCGTTAACAGCTGCACTTCCTGTAATTCTCAATTTTGGTCTATTCATGTCTAACCTCACTCACTCAACGAACGAGCTAGCGAGCAAATTCACTCACTTACTCACTCAACGAACGAACGAACTAACGAACGAGCGAGCGAGCAAATTCACTCAATTACTCACTCACTCACTCAACGAACGAACGAACTAACGAACGAGCGAGCGAGCAAATTCACTCAATTACTCACTCACTCACTCAACGAACGAACGAACGAACGAGCGAGCGAGCAAATTCACTCACTTACTTACAGCTTCTTCTTGTGTGATATAGATTTCAGAATGATTTTGATAACTCATTTCCATTACAATTGTCATTTCCATCTCCAGACTTTTAAAAATCTAGTGGTACTGGTATATGAGAACAAGAATAACAATATAAGTTTATCTCATGAACGAGCGAACGAACGAACGAACGAACTGACGAGCTAACGAACTAACGAACTAACGAACTAACGAACTAACGAACTAACGAACTAACGAACTAACGAACTAACGAACTAACGAACTCACTCACGCACTCACTCACGAACTCACTCGCTTCTCTCGTTCGTTCCTACTTGCTGTGTTTGTAATTTTTGCGTGTGATCCCCCACTACACTACTCACTCTGGTAAGAAGCGTAGTATTGATATTATACGGTAAGCTACACTACACTACTCATATTTCATATACTCAACTAGACATATTCAAATTCAATTATTATTCATAATACTTCTTCGTAACATACTACAGTACTCTTATTAGCTTGACCTGAAATAAACCAACGAATATTCATCTCTAATATTTCCCAAGGTCCAAAATGAAGGCTCATACCCAACACTTGATCACGAACGAACGAACGAGCGAGCAAATTCACTCACTTACTCACTCAACGAACGAACGAACGAACGAACGAGCGAGCGAACTCGTTAACAGGCAATTTCTCACTCACGCACTCACTCACGAACTCACGAACTCACTCACGAACTCACGAACTCACGAACTCAATGGAAAAGCATTTGCAAGTACTCTGCAATATAACAATGCACGAAACTACACCAAAAAGGATGCCCAAAAAAGCAAAAAAGAATGCTCAATGTAGATGGTTCAATAACGTATAGCGTGGAAACGTTTCCAAAAGAGAAAATCCACAAACGAGCGAAGCGAGTTTGTTTAACTCAAGAAATTTGCAGCTCACAAACGAGCGAAGCGAGTTTGTTCAACTCGAGAAATTTGCAACTCACTCACGCACTCACGAACTCACAAACGAGCGAAGCGAGTTTGTTCAACTCAAGAACTCCTTCGCTCGTTTGTTTGACTCGAGAAATTTGCAACTCACTCACGCACTCATTCACTCACAAACGAGCGAAGCGAGTTTGTTCAACTCAAGAACTCCTTCGCTCGTTCGATTGACTCAAGAAATTTGCAACTCACTCACGCACTCACTCAATCATTCACTCGCTTTGCTCGTTCGATCGTACTCACTCACGAGCTCAAACGTACTCACGAATGAACGAACTCAAACGCACTCACGAACGAACGAACGAACGAACGAACGAACTCAAAATTCAGCTTCTTCTTGTGTGATACAGATTCCTGAATGATTCTGATAACTCATTTCCATTACAATTGTCATTTCCATCTCCAGACTTTTAAATATCTAGTGGTAATGAAATATCAAAAATAACAATATAAGTTTATCTCACAAACGAAAGAACGAACAAGCGAACTAACGAGCGAGCGAGCGAGCGAGCAAATTCACTCACGAACTCACTCAACGAACGAGCGAACGAGCGAACGAGCGAACGAGCGAACGAGCGAACGAGCGAACGAGCGAACGAGCGAACGAGCGAACGAGCGAACGAGCGAACGAGCGAACGAGCGAACGAGCGAACGAGCGAACGAGCGAACGAGCGAACGAGCGAACTCACTCGCTTCGCGCGTTCGAGATATTAGGATAGGTTTATTAAAGGTGACCAATTTGCTACTCTTCACGCACTCACTCACTCACTCGCTTCGCTCGTTCGTTAACAATTCGCTACTCACTCATTCACTCATTCACTCGCTTTGCTCGTTCGATTGTACTCACTAACAAGAAATTTGCAACTCACTCACGCACTCATTCACTCACAAACGAGCGAAGCGAGTTTGCTCAACTCAAGAAATTTGCAACTCACTCACGCACTCACTCAATCATTCACTCATTCACTCGCTTTGCTCGTTCGATCGTACTCACGAACGAGCTCAAACGCACTCACGAACGGACGAACGAACGAACTCAAACGCACTCACGCACTCACGAACGAACGAACGGACGAACGAACGAACGAACGAACGAACGAACGAACTCATTCACTCATTCACTCGCTTTGCTTGTTCGATTGTACTCACTCACAAACGAGCGAAGCGAGTTTGTTCAACTCAAGAAATTTGCAACTCACTCACGCACTCACGAACTCACGAGCTCAAACGCACTTACGAACTCACGAACTCAAACGCACTCACGCACTCACGAACGCACTCACGAACTCACGAACTCACGAACTCACGAGCGAACTCACGAACGCACTCACGAACTCACGAACTCAAGAACTCACTCATTCACTCACTCATTCACTCATTCACTCGCTTTGCTCGTTCGATTGACTCAAGAAATTTGCAACTCACGAACGCACTCATTCACTCATTCACTCGCTTTGCTCGTTCGATTGTACTCACACACAAACGAGCGAAGCGAGTTTGTTTGACTCGAGAAATTTGCAACTCACGAACGAACGAACGAGCGAACTCAAACGCACTCACGAACTCAAACGCACTCACTCACTCGCTTCGCTCGTTCGAGATCTCACCAATGAAATATTCATCTTATTTCTTTAATTCTAATTGCATTATCCAATAAACCTCTCACAAACTCACTCACGAACTCGCTTTGTTCGACTCTCTCACTCGCTTTGTTTGTTCAACTCCCTCACTCGCTTTGTTCGACTCCCTCACTGGCTTTGTTCGACTCTCTCACTCGCTTTGTTTGTTCGACTCCCTCACTCGCTTTGTTCGACTCCCTCACTCGCTTTGTTTCTTCGGACTCCCTCACTTGCTTTGTTCCACTCCCTCACTCACTCACGATTCACTCACTCGCTTTGTTTGTTCGACTCCCTCACTCGCTTTGTTGGACTCCCTCACTCCCTCCCTCACTCACTCACTCACTCACTCACTCACTCACTCACTCACTCACTCACTCACTCACTCACTCACTCACTCACTCACTCACTCGCTTCGCTCGTTCGTTCTTTCGTTCGTTCGTTCATTAATATACACGCCACAACGATTCCGACAGAACGCTGTTAACTCTAACCCTATATACTATATAAAACCTGTTGCTTTTGTAGGTCCCGCAGCTATCAACAGAGACGTGGATTGCTCTCGTTTATGTACTCTATTCTCTGAATAATCATGAGATTCTAGTTCACCAATTTGAGACTGGGTATCATTAAGTAAAGAACCATTTAAAGGAGACAGTTTCTTTTTAGATAACGTTCTTCCCAAGTTTTTAATTTTTGAGCCAAATTTCGATTCATGCCTATTTGATTCACTCAGAGAACCTCCAATCAGTTTTTCGATGGAGTTCAGATGAGAAGTTTGTGATTGGAAACCATGTTGATCCAATGAAGGTGTAAGCATATAAGCATCATTATTATGACCAGGAATTCGATCTCTTTCAGCATTAATAATTTTAGATTCCCAATTATTAGCATGATTTTGAGCAGTAATACCTAATTCAGAGAGTTCATTTGATTTTTCTAAATCAGTTGTATCACCTTCAGAGAAACTTTTTTCAAAGTTTGATAAATTTTTCTTTTGGAATGAAAGTCTATCATCTTTAGCAGGAGCAAAACGAGCATCTGGATTCTTTGAAACTATAGCCATTACAACGAAAACGATGATAACAACCAATAAAACAAGTGCAAAGACGGCATTTAAAATGAAAAATATCCAACCCATAATTGATCCAACAGCAGCTGGTTGACCAAACAAATCACTAAAAAATATGAATAAAAATGAATTGAAGGTGGTTATAACTGAAATGACGTAATTGATGATATTGGTTGATTTATTCAAATAAGGTGCTGAATATATCAAATATGCTGTATAAGCAAAATCACACACAAAAAGAACCAATACTGAAACTTTACCTGAACCTTGACAAAGACCAACGAAAACAGCTTTCAAAAAATTGTAAGATATTAAGATAATACCAAACCAATATTTATCAGCATTAAACATTGTATAGCAAAAACCATATTTTTCTAAAACTTGATGATCACCATAAAGTATAGCAGCAGGATTATTATATTCTTTAATTGATTGTCTTCCATATTTAAGGATATTTTGAAAACAATATACAAGCATTGAAACTGGTAATATAAGGAATAAAACTGCAAGAACCACCACAGCAGGTGAATCACGAGTAGTAAATTGCCATAAAGAAAAAATGGTTAATTGAGCAAAACCAATGTAGACATATTTCAATAAAGAACCTTTAAGGATTTGTCTAAAATTTTGAGTAAAGAAAGAATATTTTGAAGGGTTAATTTTTTGAAGTCTAATCAATAAAACAATAATTGATCTCACAATAACGAGGAAAAGTATTAAAAAGTAACCAAACAATACAAAGAAGGTGAAACCTGTAACGACAATAGATGTTGGTTCTATACCAGTTTTGAACCCAATTCTTTTAATACCTCTAAGTACCACCAAATTGGAGTTTGAATGTAAAGCGTAACTAACTGATTTCTCATATAAATTATGAATATAATCAGTTGCTCTTTGAACCAAGATTTGTTGATGGGTTCTTTGGAAATAAAGTGATGGAGTACCACCGGTACTTTGAATATACCATCTAAAGATATCTTGCATGAATTGGACTCTAATGAGACCCATTGACCAAGCTAAATTTTCAGTCCAAGCAGAAGCTATTGGAGGGAAACGATCAACATGTTGCATTGAAACAACCACAACACTTTGAAAATATAAGAATAAGGAGACTGAATTTGCAGCGATATGTGAAGCAGCATTTGAATTACCAAAAGTAGACATGATAGATGCAATAAGAAGACCAAGACCTGCAACAATAGCAGTTGCCCATTTTGCACCTGTTTGAGATACAGTTTTACCATTATCAAAAGAACCTTGAAGACATGATAATTGAGCACCAGTTGTTTTATCTCTAACAATCAACTTTACAACTGCATCGATATCAGGAACATTAAATGCAATATCTGGTATTTGAGCAGTAACCCCTTTATCAACATATTCAACAGCTTCGATTTGGATGACACCTGGGTATAAAGGACAAAATTGTTTCCATTTTAATTGACAAACATCAACTGCTCTATTGATTATCATAAAACCATAAGCATAAACCTCTATGTGAGCTATGATATAAGCTTGAATATCTGTAGTTAAATCAAGGGCATATCTTAAAGATCCATCATCTGGGTTAAATGTAACATTAAAATGAGTTGGTGTAATTTGTGAATGTTCCATACAACTAACAAGGGATGATCCTGTGAGCATTCTCCCCGATGCCATGGTGAACATCATCAAAATGCTCACCATCAGCATAAGGTGTTTAAGCATGTTCATCTAATGAAAAGAAAGAAAGTTGTTCTTGAGTTTATTTATCTCTTTAATGACAAATAGGCGCAAGCTTTTCAAAAGAAATTACTCAGAAATCAGAAATCCCACAACAACAACAGAAATTGTGTCACAAACTTCGGGTGGTTTGTGATACAAAATTGATCGTTGTGATACAAAATTGATTTTCTTTATGTCACAATCTCATTTTTGTGGAACATGTTTGAGATATTCCTGCAATTTTCAAGGAGCTGCGATTGAAATTACCAGATTCATAATGAAGCTGATCCCAATTCAAGAAGAAACCAATGGTTAATTTGTATCTGATGAGGTTTAACAACTTGTGTGTTACGATGACCGTCTATTTAGTGTAGCTTACTCAATGCGTACTTGTAAACAAAAACACACTCGAGCCCACAAAAGAGGAGTCCAAGCAACAAGAAGGAGGCAGTGTGGATGCACCCACGCTAACCTCAATCTCACATGGACAATCCAATTGGGAAGCACTAACACAGACAATCTAATTTTAGTTTTTCTTCCCTTTGTATGGCTTTTGTGGTGTGGGTGTGTAAGGTGGATGACTTTTACTACCCTGACGAAGGGTATGAGTAAGCAGAGTAAAGGAGATGATTTTCTTGGAGGTTTTCTGTAGTGTTCACTATGTTTATGTTCCGTTTATGGGGATGTCGAACCGTCTTGTTCACGTGGATGCAACAGCGATCGATGAGATGGTTAGGCATACGGTTTTGATTAAATTTGTGCAAATTTATATAAAAGTTGGAAGAGTATATTTTAGCATTGTCTATTGATGGTATCGTTTCTATGTTGATTAAAGATTGGATAGGGTGAAATTTGGTTATATCTAGAGGGTAGTTCTGCTCAAACGAGCGAGGTGAGTTTGCTCACACACTCAAACGAGCGAAGCGAGTTTGTTCACGCACTCGAACGAGCGAAGCGAGTTTGCTCACTCACTCACTTTCTTAATCAAACGAACGAAGCGGGTTTGCTCACTCACTCACTTCCTTACTCACTCACTCACCTACTCACTCACCCAAACGAGCGAAGCGAGTTTGCTCACTCACGCACTTTCTTACTCACGCACTCACCTACTCACTCACCTACTCACTCACCTACTCACTCACCTACTCACTCACTCGCTTCGCTCGCTCGTTAAACTCATTCGTACATCATCTTTAGATTAGGTTTATACTTTTTATTACCTTTCTATTATCTTTATATACCTTTATATTATCTTCATATAGCTTTATATTATCTTTACATTAGCGTTTCATCATTTTCATATTATCTTTATATCGCTTATTCTTCTCACTTTGTTCACTCGCTTTTCTCACTCTTCTCACTCACTCAAACGAGCGAAGCGAGTTTGCTCATTCAATTCCTTACTCAAACGAGCGAAGCGAGTTTGCTCACTTACGCACTTACTCATTCAATTCCTTACTCAAACGACCGAAGCGAGTTTGCTCACTCACGCACATCCTTACTCACTCACGCACATCCTTACTCACTCTCGCACATCCTTACTCACTCACTCACATCCTTACTCACTCACTCACATCCTTACTCACTCACGCACATCCTTACTCACTCACGCACCAGGAATTGTAACAAGCAGTGCTCTTTGCTATTACCGACAGATTAATGCATTCCAAGAAATTTCCATATTGGATCCACGTTATCATGTTTTCTAATCTGAAATTGAAAAGGTTAAAAGTAAAGAAGCTAAAATAGTTAAAAGGAAGCTGAAATTATCAAAGAAAATGATATGGAACAAGAAAAGGAAAAGGAAGAGGAAGAGGAAGAAGATGAATATGATGCACTCACGCACTCACTCACGCACTCACTCAAGCACTCACTCACGCACTCACTCACGCACTCACTCACGCACTCGCTTCGCTCGTACAACGAATGAGAATACTAATTTCTTCATATTATTTAAGTTCTCCATTACTTTGATGTATTGACTTTGCTTGGTTAGAGTTGAGTGCGTGGGTAGCCCCTAACGAGCGTAGCGAATTGGTCACTTTATCTGTTCGGATCTAACGAGCGTGGCGAATTGGTCACTTTCTGTTCGGACCTAACGAGCGTAGCGAACTGGTCACTTTATCTGTTCGAACCTAACGAGCGTAGCGAATTGGTCACTTTCTGTTCGGATCCAACTCGCACCTAACTCGCTTCGCTCGTTAGACAAATACGTCTCTACTGGATATGATGGGGCTATTACTTGATTACATAACCCGTGTGTCCTTTACCAGTGAACATGATTTCAGCACACATATGGATTGCACTGATTAATCACACGTATATAATTATAGTATTGCAACGTGGTAGTATTCATCCCATGTCTCATTCAATTCGCTCACTCATTGACTCCATCGTACCCTTCTCCTTTTTTATATATTAGGAGGACATGGCAGCTTCCAAAAAAAAAGTCTACTCTATTCCAGCCTATTGCTTGTGTATCTAGGTGATTGGTCAATTGCCCACTAGCACATTGCCCAACCGCAATAATTGCGTAAAGGCTTTCCAGGACTGTGGAGGGTGAGATTGTCAGTTATTTGCATGGGGATTTTGTTGATGGTTTATGTTGAAGCTAGAATAAATTTGATTGCAACCGTGGGTAATATGCAGGTTTACTTGACACCATGCGAGGCGAACGAACGAACTCACTCACGAGCGAAGCGAGTGAGTGAATGAGTGAGACCAAATGAGACCAAATGAGACCCAATAACACCTTGATTTAGCTAATTTGCTAATGTTCACAAGACCGAGAATACGGCAATACTCTTTCATATGGATGAGTTTGAGTGTTCTTATGGAGTTTAAACTTTCAAAGTTTAATTCTGAGCAGTGCTCCAAAGAGTAATCCTATTGTTGCTTCTATCTGTTTGTTTGTACATTTTATCATTTTATATTCATTAGCATTGCAAGAAAAATTAGTTGATTAACATTTTCTCACCAACGAACGAGCGAGCGAAGCGAGTGCGTGAGTGCGTGAGTGAGTGCGAACATTTGAGTGAGTGAGATTGTGAGATTGTGAGTGCGTGCGTTCGTTCGTTCGTTCGTTCGTTCGTTCGTTCATTCTCTCGTTCATTCATTTCCGCTACTCACTCATTGTATAAACTTCATTTTAGTTACTAATTATAGTACTCGTAGCATTCTGGGTGTGTTCCATTATTGCGATATGGTTCGGTTTGTTCCAATAATCCGTTCAATTTGGTTCTTGATTGGTATATTTTTAAAAGTATTTGCCATTGCCATTTTCTAATCACTTTGATAAATGTTATGAAATGGATGCAAAGGTGTCAGATGTATAGGAAAAATAGCAAAATATGAACCTCAGCACTGCGATATGAATTTATAACGAAGATTGGAAAGAGATTTAATTAAAACTTCAAAGTGACGTTTTAGATGACATGCTTGACAAGAAGGATTTGCTTGGAGGTATTCTTGGATGGGTTGTTAACGAACGAGCGAAGGAGCGAGCGAAGCGAGTGCGTGAGTGAGTGGAGGAGTGGAGGAGTGAACAAACTCGCTTCGCTCGTTTGTGTGAGAGGATAAAAGGTGAACTTCAAGAGTGACTTTCGAGTTACTCACATTGCATTTTGGGCCTGATGCTGCAACGCGAATCGCATTCCTCAGTCACACACTCAGTCACACAGTCACACACTCGCTTCGCTCGTTTCCATTGGTCCATCAGAGAGTGTAGGAGGGGGCGAGTGTAATTTATACAGTCATAATAACATCTTTATCTTGGTCATATTGATGTTAGTTGTTACGATTTATCCTTTTATTCAATACATCTAATTCACCATAATTGGACCAAGTTGTATATTAGGCACTTTACTCCATACATTACATCAAGCATGATTTATACAAAAAACATAAACCTACTTTATATTACTCGTTGCTAAGTATCATCACCTATACTTTTATCGCACTCCATAATCACAAAACACTATCCGTCACCTCGCAAACTTGGATGTTTCTGCATATAGACTTTTGCAACACATTGACTTGTATGGTAATAGTACAGAGTAATGAAACAAAGCATGAGCGAAGCGAACGAGGAATGAGCGAGGGCGAACAAATAAGTACGAGTGAGCACAGCGAACGAGTATTATTAATGTGGGTATTCTATACTAGAACTCACATACAAGAACTCGCATACTAGAACTCACATACTAGAGCTCACATACTAGAACTCACATACTAGAACTCACAGCCATACTAAACACTTTGAAACTGCCAGCTTACCCGTCGTACCATCCCAAAGAATAAATCAATAAATTCAAACAACATATAGGATGCTCTCAATGTACTTGAGCAAAGTGACTTTAATGTGTATATAAAGGTTTGTTACATTAATAATTGAGGTGACTGATGGAGATGATAGAGATAGAACTCATAGAAGTAGAAAGGATAGATTTCGTGTTTAAAGATTCGCTATTCACATACTCAAAAGATTAGTTACTCACTGTTAAGATTAGTCGTACACCTAACACTCACTCACTCGCATACTCACTTCGGTCGTTTGTTAGTGAGTGAGTAAGAGTGTAGAAGTGCGAACTTTTGAGTGACTACATGAGTGACATACTCATTGATTCGACAAACTCGCTTCGCTCGTTTGTTAGTGAGTGACTGCATGAATGACATACTCCTTGATTCGACAAACTCGCTTCGCTCGTTTGTTAGTGCGTGCCTAAATGGGTGAGCTTGGCTCATTCGAATTCAACCAAACTCTTCTGATTATGGCTTTTCATTAAATTGTTAAACTCGTTTGCTCACACAATATAGTCACTTCCTGACAGCTAATCCATGATAACAGGAGCTATCTTCACTCTTATCAATGTATGCCTTAATATCGCTTGTCACTATCAGGTGGCGTACTCAATTACGTCTTCGTTGACACGAACGAACGAGCGAATGAACGAGCGAAGCGAGTTCATGAGTAAATTCATGAACTCACTCATGAACTCACTCATGAACTCACTCATGAACTCGCTTCGCTCGTTCATTTTCTCGTTCATTTGCTCGTTCATTCGCTCGTACGTTCGCTCCCAAACTATGTATGACCTTTGCGTTCTCAATTTTACTCTATACTTGAAAATGAGTAATTTTCATACCAGAATGTAAAGGTTAAACAAATGACAAAACAATACAAGAGCCTTTAAAAGATGATTATAAAAATCGAATAATCATCAACAAAGATTAATGTTACTCGTGATTAGCTCATTTGATGTTTATCCCCTTATCGCTTGTTGGTGGTTTTCCCAAAGGTCCCTCCCTTTGAAAGTAGACAGCAATGATATGAAGTTGGCAGAAATATACTTTTGGCTGTGATTTGTAGAGAAGTTTGTTTATATACTATACGAGAAAGTCATAGTAATCTCTAATCTTGTCATACTATACTCTCACTCACATTATCTCACACACATTATCTCACATTATCTCACTCACACTATAATCTTGTCTAAAGGTAGCCTCCTTTGGAGGCTGCGAAAAGAGAATAAAGGTGGCCACTGGCCCTACGAATAAAGTACGCACTCACACTCACACTCACTCGCTTCACAATGTAACCTTAAAAGACCCATCAAAGAAATTGACCCATAGTCAAACCAAATCATTCTCTACTCTTTCATGCTCATACTCCTTAATATTGCTGCGAATGTTTGGCAGTGATTAACTTAATGTGGTTTACGCATCGTTATGTCTATGATTTGAATATATCTGCCACATTGTCAATACTACATCATAAGAAATCTACTCGTCTGCAATTTTTGAATAATTTGAGAAGAAATTTCATAAATATCACCATACCTTCACTTGTAGTTTTTTGCTGGCTTACACTCTGTATGTATTTTAACTCACTTTCAAACATTTTAACCATTGCATTACTTTAAGAGTACAAGTCAATCATTTCAATCATAATTCATTTTTGTTTGTGTGGTGTTACTCGTGTTTTCGCTAGCTGTGTTAGCTGTGTTAGCTCGCTCTTCTCACTGTTAGCTCGCTCTTCTCACTGTTAGCTCTGTTCGCTCTGTTCGCTCTGTTCGCACTGTTAGCTCTGTTCGGTCTGTTAGCTCTGTTCGGTCTGTTAGCTCTGTTCGCTCAGTTCGCTCAGTTCGTTCAGTTCGCTCAGTTCGTTCGTTCGTGAGTTCGTTCGTTCGTTCGTTCGCTCTGGTCGCTCAAGTTCGCTCAGTTCGCTCAAGTTCGCTCAGTTCGCTCAAGTTCGCTCTGGTCGCTCAAGTTCGCTCAGTTCGCTCAAGTTCGCTCTGGTCGCTCAAGTTCGCTCAAGTTCGCTCAGTTCGCTCAAGTTCGCTCTGGTCGCTCAAGTTCGCTCAAGTTCGCTCAGTTCGCTCAGTTCGCTCAAGTTCGCTCAGTTCGCTCAGTTCGCTCAGTTCGCTCAAGTTCGCTCAGTTCGCTCAGTTCGCTCAAGTACGCTCAATTCGCTCAAGTTCGCTCAGTTCGCTCAAGTACGCTCAATTCGCTCAAGTTCGCTCTTCTCACTGTTAGCTCTCTCAGTTCGCTCAAGTTCGCTCAGTTCGCTCAAGTTCGCTCAGTTCGCTCAAGTTCGCTCAGCTCGCTCAAGTTCGCTCAGTTCGCTCAGTTCGCTCAAGTTCGCTCTTCTCACTCTTCTCACTCTGTTCGCTCATTCTGTTCGCTCTTCTCACTCTGCTCGCTCTACTCACTTTGTTCGCTCGCTCTGCTCGCTCTACTCACTCTGCTCTGCTCGCTCTACTCACTCTGCTCTGCTCGCTCTACTCACTCTGCTCTGCTCGCTCTACTCACTCTGTTCGCTCGCTCTTCTCACTCTGTTCTGCTCCCTCTTCTCACTCTGTTCTGCTCCCTCTTCTCACTCTGTTCTGCTCCCTCTACTCACTCTGTTCGCTCGCTCTTCTCACTCTGTTCTGCTCGCTCTACTCACTCTACTCACTCTGTTCGCTCACTCTGCTCGCTCACTCACTTCGCTCTTTGTTCACTCTTCTCACTCTGTTCGCTCTTCTCACTCTGCTCTTCTCGCTCTACTCACTCTGTTCGCTCGCTCTGCTCGCTCTACTAACTCTGTTCGCTCGCTCTTCTCACTCTACTCACTCTTCTCA
>JAKUAJ010000180.1:0-44187 GCA_030562865.1 Kodamaea lidongshanica (nom. inval.)
ACTCACGAACTGAACTCACGAACTCACGAACTCACGAACTCACGAACTCACGAACTCACGAACTCACGAACTCACGAACTCACGAACTCACGAACTCACTCACTCCTTCACTCACTCGCCCACCCACTCACTCACGAACTCACGAACTCACGAACTCACGAACTCACTCACTCACTCACTCACGCACTCATGCACGCTCTCACTCGCTCTCACTCGCTCTCACTCTCACTCACCCAATCACTCAATCACTCACTCACTCACTCACTCACTCACTCACTCGCTTCGCTCGTTCGTTCGTTCGCTTCGCTCGTACGTTCGTTCATTTTGCACACCTACATAACACAACTTACACATATCAATATGAAAATTCCAATGTAGAAAGTGATAAATGGATGAGTATTACGAGAAAAGTTCCTGAAACAACAAATCCCAACATCATCGAACAACCAAAAGAATCAACATAAACTCACAAATATAAACATACTCCCTATAAACATAATCTCATTATACAATCTCATTCTGTCAAAGATCTAATAGAATATCTTTGCCATAATTCTGAAACAGCAAAGGATATTGCATCACAAATACAAAAGGTATTGTACTAAAGCATCTTGCAGACACTACCGTTCATGATCGTTCTAGATTTCTTTTTGGGCCATTTTTTTAAGCCAGCCTTTCCAGTTTGTTACATTTATTGGAACCCAGCGATAGCTAAATGCGTTGATTTGTGTATCAAATATTTTTTATTGATGGTTGTTATTTTTTGTTTTAAAAATTTTAAGAGAGCTCCTCCTTTTTTTTTTTGGATAATTTAGCAGTTTATACACCGTTTAGTCTTTCGTTATGTCATCATTCACCGAGGAGAACCGTGTAGATGGGAGGATGAAGAAGGAGGAGAAGATATTTGATGAAACTAGGCGATTAGGTTCACCTATTCAAGATAGGTTATCACAATTTACTGACCGAATTCTTGATGCGACTCGAACGTCGACAAAATCTAGTTCCCACACAGACAAATTTCCTTCAAATATACACAGTGAAGGAGCGTTACCAAGAATGCCAGGCTCATTTGACATGACGGGGCTACAAAGTGACAACCAAGTTTATACTGAATTGACTCGATCTATTAATAACAAGAATAAAACTGTTGAACTGCTTGGTCACGCAAGTTCAAGTACAAGAGAATCCCTGGATACTCAACATACAGGTGACACAGTTGAAACTCTGGCTTTGGAGAGTCCAAGAAGATTTGAAAAGACAATGTCAAACAAAGATTCAGTACATACTTTGACCAAGGAGAAGCGATTAAATGGGGGGGGTATAGAGAAGCCATCAAATGGGGGTGGTGGTATACCATCAAATGGGGGGGGTGTGAGTGGTCAAAACGAATCATCAGAAATTTTTAGTGATAAAGATACATTTCTTGGTTCAAGTATGGCCAACTTGAGTATTGTATCATTAAATGAAGAACATTCGTCGAATGTCAATGTCAATGCCAATCACTCGTTTGATAATTCAGAAGGATTGGAAAATTTCAAATCAACATTGGATCCCGGAAAACCACCAAAAAAGTTTGTTTCATTGGAAATGTTGAAACTGCAAAACTCATCGTTTGTCACCAAACTGAGCTTCACAGAAGACGACAGTGAAACGGATGACATTCTACGTCGTGACATCCTCAATGAAATCCAAACAACTTATGATGAAAATATTGATGACCCATCAACCAAATCAATTGTTCAAAAAGCAAGCACCAATCTGCTTCCCTCAAATCCAATTGTCAGTCAAGAAAATCAATCGTCTCCTCAAACAACCCCAGTGATGGGATCTCAACCTAAATTCCAATCTCAAAATCAACAACAACCTCAGCTTAAAATTCAAACTAAAAGCCCTCCTCAAGTACTTCAAACCCCACTCAGTTTAACACTGCCAAAATACGTGAATGTTAAAAAACGTAAAAGTGGAAACAGAGTTAAAGGAGTACTTAACCTGATGTTTGGAAAAACTAAACAAGCAGGAAGCTCACTGCCTGGACTGGGACTTCTGATGTCCCCAGACGTGTCAGTAAACATGAAAATTAGTACACCATTTAATCCCAAACACGTGGCACACGTTGGAATAGACGTGAATGGATCATACACCGGACTCCCCATCGAATGGGAACGCCTCCTCTCGGCTAGCGGTATTTCGAAAATCGAACAACAACAACATCCGCAGGCGGTGATGGATATAGTGGCCTTCTACCAAGATACAAACCACAATAATCCAGATGATTTGGCCTTCAAAAAATTCGGGTCTCAACAAAATCATCTCCTGAGTGGACTGTCCAAATCAAACTTGTCACTGGAAGAAACCCCTCCACCAAGTCCCAAAGTATTTTCTAGTCCTCTGAAAGATGCAATGGTGACCACTCCCAAGCAGTATCAACAAGATGATCGTACCCCACCTCAACAACCTCGAACTCCAAAGGCACCTTTTGAGTCACTGTTTATTCCTCTGAGACCAGCACCAAAGCCTCCTGGGTCTAAATCCTATGATAATGAATCTTCTCAAACCATAATCACCAACGACACCACACCACTGCAAATGGGTTCTTATACTCCTATTTCACCAGATTCAACTAACTCACCAACAAAATTGTCATTTATGGGTAGATCATTCTCATCTAAATCAATTAAATCTTTGAGACTGTCATCTCGTAAAGACAAATATTATCAACCATCCAATTCAACAGGAACACCACCACCACCAGTACCACCAGTACCACCAGTACCACCAGTACCTCAAATATCTAAGATTCCAAAATCTAAATCTCATAATAACTCACTTGCAACACAAATTCGAGCTGAACCAAAACCTGGTATATCAACAGCACCAATTGCACAAAATGCAACCTTTGATAATGATATTCCTCAACAAAGACTGGTTCATAGACCTCCACCTCCACCACCCAATAATAATAATGAAAAAGTTAGTAGAATGCCAATCACAGTACCAGCAGAACATAATATTCCAGTTCGTCATCATCCTGCATTAAGTGAACTTCCAAATGTTCAAAAACCCAATTTATCAGGACCAGCACAAGCATTAGATAGTATTACATCACTGAGTACTAAAGAAGAATATATTAAACAACAAGCACAATATTCTAAACAAAATCAACAATCAACCAGTTCATCAGCAGGTCCTGAAATGCAGATTATTAAAAAACCACAACAACAACCAGTTCGTGATTCTAAACAAGCTGCACTTCTTTCACAAAAGAAACGTGAAGATAAAAAGAGAAAACATCAACAAATTATACTGAAATTACAATCAATTTGTTCTGAAGGTGATCCTAATAATCTTTATACTGATCTTAATAAAATTGGTCAAGGAGCATCTGGAGGAGTTTATATTGCTCATGAAATTCGCAATAAAGCAAGTACAGTAGCTATTAAACAAATGAATTTAGAACAACAACCAAAGAAAGAATTGATTATAAATGAAATTTTAGTGATGAAAGGAAGTAGACATCCAAATATTGTTAACTTTATAGATCTGTTTCTTGTTAAAGGAGATTTATGGGTTGTTATGGAATATATGGAAGGTGGATCATTAACTGAAATAGTAACACATAGTGTTATGACAGAAGGACAAATTGGAGCTGTTTGTCGTGAAACTTTAAAAGGTCTTAAATTTTTACATTCTAAAGGTGTTATTCATCGTGATATAAAGTCAGACAACATTTTGCTCAATATTGATGGTAAGATCAAAATGACAGATTTTGGCTTTTGTGCACAAATTAATGAAATTAATTTAAAAAGAACTACAATGGTTGGTACACCATATTGGATGGCTCCTGAAGTTGTTTCACGTAAAGAATATGGTCCTAAAGTTGATATTTGGTCTCTTGGAATTATGGTTATTGAAATGATTGAAGGTGAACCACCTTATTTAAATGAAACTCCTTTAAGAGCTCTTTATTTAATTGCAACAAATGGTACACCAAAATTAAAAGAACCTGAAGCACTTAGTTATGATATTCGGAAATTCTTAGCTTGGTGTCTTCAAGTTGATTTCAATGCTCGTGCAAATGCTGATGAATTACTTGCATCTAAGTTTGTTCAAGAAGCTGATGAAGTTTCTTCATTACTGCCTTTGGTCAAAATTGCACGCATGAAAAAGGCTAATGAAATGGCTGAGGATTGATGTAATATATGAGGTTTCAAAATATAGAATAACAAATGTTTGTTTCTTAGCAATGTGTATGAATATGAAGAAGATTTTAATTTTAATGTGTAGAAGACAAGCAACGGTCGAATAGCATACAATGCTACGGTCGAATAGCATACAATCGTTACGGTCGAATAGCATACAATGCTACGATCGAATAGCATACAATCGCTACGGTCGAATAGCATACAATACTACGCTCGAATAGCATACAATCGCTAAGCTCGGGAAACAATCTCGCTACGCTCGATGTTTCCATCTCTTATCAACCTGAAATCTCCCAATTGTAAAGATGAAATTTTTGCCAGTTATAATTATGTGTAATCAAGCATGCAAGATTGTCTTAAAGAGGACAAAATATGTTCGAGATGGACATGTCAACTTACAAGTACAAAGTAATCTTGTGCTTGGTTGTTAGGTGATACCAAAAAGGGTACAAATTGGTGTTTTTTTGATGATATCACCTTAATGCATGTGATTAATTGGTGACATGGCATGATTGTGAATTGGTGACATGGCATGATTGTGAATTGGTGACATGGCATGATTGTGAATTGGTGGCATGGCATGATTGTGAATTGGGTAATTATGTATAACGTGAATTATATTACGTGTGAATTATACATTACGTGTGAATTGTATATATGAATTATAATACGTGTGAATTGTATATGTGAATTAATACGTGCAAACGTGCCAACTGTATATGTGAATTAATACGTGCGAACGTGCAAACTGTATATGTGAATTAATACGTGCAAACGTGCAAACGTGCAAACGTGCAAACTGTATATGTGAATATACGTGCAAACGGTATATGTATTGAGTATAATTAATTGTTTGCAATTATGTTATGTATTATGAGTAAACCAACCATGACTCATTCATCAATACTCCAAACTAATGAAAGCTCGCTACCAGAGTGTCTATCAAATAAACAATTATCATCTAAAAACATTTCATAAATCATTCTATAAAGTATCATTCAAAAACAGTACAATTCTCTTGATACCAAAATATTCATCAGGTATATCATTCACACCAAATCCACCTTTGGAAAGTTTCTTAATTATATCACTTTCAAAGAAAAAGCACTGATCATGAACTCCCCAAGGTTCAATAAAAAATCTAACATGAGCACTATTTGCACTTCTTTCCCTAATATATTGATGAATTGAAGGATCGAAAACGTTATTTGAATCACCATATTTGTTTTTAGCTAAAGGAACGTCCAAGGCATATTCAGCCCATTCAATAATATCATCTCTAAAAGCTTCATCTTCACCTGCAATGACGAAAACATCATAATTCGGATCAGTAAAAGTTTTGATATCTTCCCAATCCAGTTTTAAATGAGGAAGTTTACTATGAGGAGAAAGTAATAATTCTTCTTCATGTGCTTCAATATGAAGTGGCACAACAGCAGCAGCCAAAGGAGCATTTCTACTATAATGATACTCAATTATATCACGTTTTCTATTATCATAAAACAGGTGACCAGGAGTAAATTGCAGTCTACATGGACGTAATTTAAGCCATGGACTTACCAAAATCACTTTCTTGGGATAAATTAATTTCGGCAGTGATTCTTCTCTATTATTGAATGCAATTGTTTGTAAAAGAGTGACAATCATATGGCCTCCAGCAGAGTCACCAATAAGAATTAAGTTTGTATTTGATTGTTCTAAGGTTAACTTTTTATGAATTTTAAGTAATTGACCTAATTGATATGGCACATGATAACCATCTGCGGCCAATTTGTAGTCCACCAATAACACAGAAAGGGATTTTCTTTTCTCTGGATCCACAAGTCCATGCATTGCTATTAAAGATTCCAATTGAGGTGGAGCAGTTTCAACAAAGAAACCACCTCCATGACAATAGATCAAAATTGGATCTTCGGGCTTGCGATCAGGTTGCTTGCAAATCCAAATGGCATCATCCGAGAACTTTTCACCATATCCAGGTAATTTATTTGTCACATTACTGTATAAGAATGGTACCACTTTTTTAACCAAAGTTGTATTAGTAACAACATTGGCATATTTGACATCTTCAATTGGCATTGAAATAATTGTACGACAAAGCGTTATTCTTAAAGCATGTAATAAGCTGTTACTAAACTTTCTATAAGGAGTGCCCAATGTGAAATGAACAATAATTTGAATCAAAAGTTTAATCGGTAACCCAAGTAAGATTGAAAGTCCCTTGAGCGAAATCATTTTACTTGTTCTTATTCATGGATATGTCAAAGTACATATATATGAAAAATTGCGGGGGTCCTATGGTGCAGAAAAATCACATGCGATAGGTGTGAAGAATATGATAATGGCCGAGTAGTGCCGAGTAGCGACGTGGAGCGACGTGAAGTGGAACGACGTGAAGTGGAGCGAAGCGACACGAGCGGAGTGACACGAGCGGAGTGACACGAGTGGAGTGACACGAGTGGAGTGACCTTGAAAAGATATTGCAGCATAGGAGCGAAGCGAAGTATACTGCAGAATTTAAGCGAAGCGACCATAGAAGTATCCTGCAGAATAAGAGCGAAGCAACCTTAAGAGTACACTACAGTATAAGAGCGAAGCGATCTTAGAAGTGTACTGCAGTATAAGAGCGAAGCGACCTTGGACGTAAACTACAGAATCGGATACAAGCAATTTGCAACTTTAGTATACAACATAGGTGGAGCACATGCAACGTATACAACATAGGTGGAGCACATGCAACTTACAATAAACAACACTGGTGGAGCAATTTGCAGCTTCGGTATACAACTCAGATGAAGCATTTTGCAACTTCAGTATACAACATAGGTGAAGCATTTTGCAACTTCAGTATACAACTCAGGTGGAGCAATTTGCAGCTTCAGTATACAACTCAGATGAAGCATTTTGCGACTTGCAATAAACAACACAGGTGAAGCAATTTGCAACTTACAGTATACAACTCAGATGAAGCATTTTGCAACTTCAGTATACAACTCAGGTGGGGCAATTTGCAACTTCAGTATACAACACAGGTGGGGCAATTTGCAACTAATAAACTTTACTGCTGAAGGCTGCAACCTTGACATATTACATATTTACTCCAAGTTGTCTTTACTAGTTTTCAAGAATTTCCGAGCCTTGTCCTTCTTATGGCTATAATTTTTGCAATTCATTAAGCTTGCCTGTTTGATTTCTTACTCTAGCTCTATCGTTCAACTCATGCTTGTTCTGTTTGCTCGTTCAACTCTTGCTTATTCTGTTTGCTCGTTCAACTCTTGCCTATTCTGTTTGCTCGCTCAACTCTCTTATTCTGTTCATCTCTTTTCTCTTGCTTTGTCTATTCCTACCATTTTTCTCTTGCTTATTCTGCGTCTCTTTTCTCTTGCTCATCCTACTCTTATCTTGTTTGGAAATTCCATGCTAATCTTCTAATTTCATTTATTGTCTAAAAGATCTGACGTCAGCGATTGTTTGATATCCGTTAGACTGCATTTCGGAAGATTTATAATACGTTGCAAGTATTATATAAACAACCAGATTGAGCAATTTTAAACATTTTATATAGCATATCCTAAAGATTAAATTTTATATAGCATATCCTAAAGATTAACCTTAATTAATATTACCCTCCACAACCATAAATCAAATCTCTTTACGCTCGTAAACACCATGACGTCATCCAGGTTTGTGCAATCAACTATACATTCCACGTTGAAGCATAGGAAGTTTGAATGTCCCAATCAACGTGACGTTGTATGATTTAGTATGAATTTGTATGAAAATGTATGAAATTGTATGAGATTGTATGACTTCGCACATCCATCATACAATCATACAACCATACAATCATATTATTGTATCATTATATCATTATATCATTATATCATACAATTATTATATCATTATATCATTCATACCAAATTTTCATTATAATTGTCATATTTAGCAATACACATCCTTGCTGAGTATATTATTGTACTTGAAATACGAAACGTTGTCTTGTTGCTTTTTTCGGACTTTCTTACTTTTATCCACCAACGACACACCAACATTCACAAGCTACACACCAACATCCACACATGTAAAAATCAACAAAATATCCAAAGAAACTCATGACACCTCAAATGATCCTTAACACACATTCCTCTACCATTCCAAATCATCTTAACTACTAAGCCTATTATCTACTTTAACACTTTTGTGCTTTTTTTTATGACATCATAACCGCAATCATAGGAAAGGCAACCAAGCAAGTATAAAAAGGCCAAGTTATGTTCCCAAAAAATTAAATATATATATCAAAGACATATAGAAGAAATAAAATGGAACAAAAGACGACAATTGAAGCCAAAGAACCCGAATTCCAATCATACCTTAACAATGATGGAATTGATGAGTTGCAACCAATGACTCGTAAGCACAGGGTCCTGTCGCTCTCTCTTTCAGACTTGAATCAATGGCAAAATGGGCTCACCAAGCTCTCGTCATCAACCTCACTCAGCAATAACCAAAGCAATCAAAACTTGAAAAAGGTGGACTCACTTGCCAAGTTACTGAGGAACTCCAGTATCATACGTCGTCGCAAAAAGAATGTGATTGATCATGAACGTGTTGCTTCATATGCATTCTGCTTTGATATTGACGGTGTGATTTTAAGAGGACCAAACACCATTCCAGAAGCCAAAGAAGCCCTTCGCTTACTTGAAGGTCACAACAAGTACAACATTAAAGTACCCCTGATTTTCGTCACCAATGGAGGTGGAAAACCAGAACTGCAAAGAGCCACCGACTTGAGTGAAAGATTGGGAGTTCACATTACCCCAGACCAAATTATCCAAGGTCATACCCCAATGAAAGACTTGGTGGGTGTGTACAAAAATGTACTTGTGGTTGGTGGTGTAGGCAACGTGTGTCGGAATGTTGCTCAATCTTATGGCTTTCAAAATGTATACACTCCTTTGGATATTTTGAAATGGAATCCAGCAGTGAGTCCTTACCATGACCTTACTGAAGAAGAAACTACAGCTGCCATTGTACAGGACTTCTCCAAGGTACTGATTGATGCTATTATGGTGTTTGCCGACTCGAGAAATTGGGCAGCAGATCAACAAATCATCTTGGAATTACTCTTGTCCAAAAATGGTGTCATGGGAACTCAATCCAAAACTTTTGATGAAGGTCCCCAAATTTATTTTGCACATTCAGACTTTATTTGGGCTACAAACTACAAGTTATCAAGATATGGAATGGGTGCTTTACAAGTTTCCATTGCTGCTCTCTATAGAGAACACACTGGACATGAATTAAAGGTGAATCGTTTTGGTAAACCCCAAAAAGGTACCTTCCACTTTGCCAACAAGATTCTTACCAAATGGAGACAAGGTGTGTTGGATGAACACTTGAAAAAGTTATCCTTCAACGACCCCAACGCTGCTGATGCCGATATCTTGATCAATGACAATGGTGAAGAAATCATCAATCAATCCAAATTAGAAAATTATGTCTGGGACAATGATTCTGATGAGGAGGATCAAAGTGTTACTCAAACCCTTGGATCATTGAAAAATGCAACCATTGAAGATAAGATTACCCTTCAATTACCTCCTGCTTCCACCGTTTACTTTGTGGGAGATACCCCAGAATCAGATATAAGATTTGCAAACTCTCATGATGATTCATGGCACTCGATTTTGGTTAAAACTGGTGTTTACCAAGATGGAACCGTACCAAAGTATAAGCCTAAGCATCTCTGTGAGAATGTCTTGGAAGCTGTTCAATACGCCATTGAAAGAGAACACGAGATGGAATTGAAAGAATGGAACGAAACCGCATCTGATGATGATGATCAAAAGGGTTCTAGAATTAACTTTAACGACTTGGTGATGACTCCAACGGAAAAAAAGTACCAAGAAACTCCGGCAACTATCTCAAAATCAACAACTGTGTTTGAAGAGCCTGAATCTGTGGAATTACCAGCTGGATTGACTCTGTTGGTGGACAAGTTGAAGAATGTTGGTGTTGATAAGTGATAGATAGATAGAGTATAGACACGAACGAGCGAACGAACGAACGAGCGGAGCGAGTGAGTGGGGGTTATAATTTGCTAGTGAATTGATTAATAAATGAGTTTGCAATAGGATGAATAAATGAGGTGAATAGTTTGCTAGTGAATTGATTAATAAATGAGGTTGCAATAGGATGAATAAGTGCGCGCAATGCTAATACAAAGTGTTAGGTTATTTTGGGAAATTGTTAATACATAATGTGTAGGTATTGGCTTGAACGAACAAGCTGGGTGATTTTTATTTTGAGCTTTACGGAACATTTCAAAAACTCAGTCACTAGCAAGTCACTATCAAGTCACTACCAAGTCACCACCAAGCCACTATCAAGTTACTATCAAGTCACTATCAAGTCACTATCAAGTCACCACCAAGTCACCACCAAGTCACCACCAAGTCACCACCAAGTCACCACCAAGTCACCACCAAGTCACTATCAAGTCACCACCAAGTCACCACCAAGTCACCACCAAGTCACTATCAAGTCACTATCAAGTCACTACCAAGTCACTACCAAGTCACTATCAAGTCACCACCAAGTCACCACCAAGTCACCACCAAGTCACCACCAAGTCACCACCAAGTCACTATCAAGTCACTCACTAGCTTACTTTCTCATTCGCTACGCTCGTATATTCAAACTATTCACACTGTAGAAATTTTCACATTTACGTTTCTTTCAACTCGTATTTGATTCCCAGTTATTTCAACCTTTATGGCTTAGGTGAGTTTGCACGTTATGTTGAGTGCACGTTATGTTGAGTTTGCACGTTATGTTGAGTTTGCACGTTATGTTGAGATTGCACGTTATGAGGTGAAAGGATTCGGAACTCCGAAGATGTTTTCCGACCGAAAGGTATTGATAAAAGATTGTATTGTAAAGATTTCACAGAAATTCATAAGCATTCACAGCCATTCAAAACGTTTTCTAGTGTTTGAATTGCAACAATGAAAAACCAATCAACTCCCATTCATTTCTTATTCTCATTATTTCTTATTCTCGCTCATTTCTTATTCTCTTTGCAATAAACCAATACCATGGAGGTAACAATATAGTCACAATTATTTCTCTAACTGGGTCTGTTAATGCAATTTCTTCCTTTTTCAACATTATACTCCAATTATCGTTAACCTTTGGAGAATGAATTACATTTATGGCAAATACTCTCCAAAACCACCAAAGATGACTCCATATTATTGGAAGCAAATATTCCCATAACCCTGGATTTCGCACCCATTGTGATATGGTTATCATATCACCATTCAAAAGTACCAAAAGGTTCTCAAAGACTCTTCCTGAGCTCAACCAATACATGAACAATTGTATCAAAGGCATATATGCCATTCTGATTTCAAAAAAAAGAAATGGGAACATAAATTGTTGATGTTCCTTAAAGAATATACATGATAAGACTTCACTAAGAAAGGTTCCAAGAGAGAAGAAGTTCATATCAAATAAATAGTTCAATACAAATGCAACACCAGCCACACTAAAGGCAACTTGAAAAACAAAGTATGTATAGTCTATGACTGTATTGTCTTCGAAAGAAGCAATCAATTTTTTCTTTTGCCGTGTATCAAGTGGGTATGTCAACATCAGTGGTAACATATTGGGTGACATTGAGTACCAGGCTTCGGCCATCAGACAAGACTGTGCAACCATTATGGCATTTAGAACAAACTGTAAGGAGAACTTGTCCAAAAAGAAGAATGAAGTCACCACTCTCCAAGGTTCCGAGGCCAACTTGCTGGGAATGTACACGAGGTTCTTGGGATTGACATTGGGTAGATGTGTTATCAAGCTTAGCCCCACAATGCCCCCTATCCAATACCGTGTCACTGGTTGGATTGCTCGTATGTGTTCCAAGACAACTTCCATTTTTTCAAACGTAACCTTTTCGCGGTGATCTGAGATTATAAGGAAATGATTATTATGTATTTAGAATGTTAATGGTTTATGATTGATTAAAGGTTTGATTAATGATTGGATATGGTGTTGATACCAAGATGGATATGGTGTCGATACCACAGCATCTGGCCATGGTGTCACTACCACAGCGTCTGGCAATTATGTCAATACAAAAGTATTTATAGAGAATCAATAAAAGATAGACTATATGTAAAGATATGTCTCGATAGAAAATGTCTCGCATCAAGCGTTAAGAATGAAATTATGTCCAATTGCTCAGCTAGTTACTCATATGAGATTGGAGCATGTTGATGTCAGTTTAGTGAAAAGATAGTTATGATGTGAAGAAAGTGCTTGGTTTTGTGGGTCACAATGGCAACTTGGATGCGTGTTTGGTGCGTGGGGTACATGTATGGTTGCAAATTGGTTGAGAACGGTGATTGAAAACGCAATTGCACATACGTTGAGACCTTTGATCAATGCCTTCAAAATGAGAAAGCTACCAATTCAAGCAAACCACATTATAATTTTTCACACTAAAGCTCTTCTTCATGGGCAAAACAGCCCAATTTTGTTTGTACACACTCACGAGCGAACGAACTGACGAATTGACGAACTGACGAATTGAAGAACTGACGAGCGAACGAGCGAACGAGCGAACTCACAAACGCAGGAACTCACGAACTCACGAACTCACGAACTCACGAACTCGCTTCGCTCGTTCGTTCGTTTGTTCGTCCGCTCGTTCGTTCGTTTGTTCGTTCGCTCGTTCGCTAAACCAACGGAATCCTCAACTTCTCCTTCCCAAGCTCCTCAAAAAACTTGTCAATGTCAACACTCACCAAAGAATTCGAGCAGTAATCAGGACCCAAATGGAACCGTTGGGCTTCGTAAGAAAGATTTTTTGGAAGGAACATATGCTCGGCAGACACATCAATATGGTCAAAAGACTTGTTCACAAGTTGGATTTTCTCTTCGTAGCTGGATTCAAGTAAGGTGTGGTCTTCAAAAGTGCGTATTCGCAGTCGTCCCAACGCTGGAGGCAACGTCTTTTGTTTTTTGGTTATGGTCTTCATTTTGGGAGGGTTGAGAGACATGAATTTTGGCCTTGAAAGCTTGATGGTTTTTGATTTGGAAACCTTGGGCTTCTCCGAGATTGCCCGAGTTCTGGACCGCGTCATGCGCTGCACTTCTGGGAGGATAACCTTCTCCCCCCACTTCTTTCGCCTGGGAGGAATGTCCTTTTCATAGTTGATCCCACTGCGGATCATCTCGTTGTATTTGACAATATCCTTGGATAGCTGCAAGTTTTTCTCTTTGTTATCAAGTTTCTCATCGTTTAGGGTGTTTGACTTGATTTCATCATTCATACTACTATGTCTTTGTATGTATCCCCCTTTGCGGTACGATAGCTTGGAGATATTTCCGATATCTTGGTGATATTTTCAATGGCCCTTCCAATGAGTATATAGGAAAAAAAAAAAAAAAGAATGTTATACTTGATCGGGTTAGGGTTGTCCCACGAGACTGACATTACTGTTCGTGGGTTGGAGACCGTGAGAAAATGCAAGAGGGTGTACTTGGAAGCATACACATCCATTTTGATGGCTGCCGATAAGGAATCCTTGGAGAAGTTCTATGGATGTGAAGTGATTTTGGCTGATAGAGAGTTAGTTGAGACTGGTGCAGACCAAATATTGGAGGGTGCCGATAAAGATGATATTGCATTTTTGGTTGTGGGGGACGTGTTTGGAGCAACCACTCATACTGATCTTGTGATTAGAGCCAGGGAACAAGGTATAAATGTTGAAGCCATCCATAACGCTTCCATCATGAATGCCGTGGGAGCTTGTGGTTTACAATTATACCTGTTTGGACAATGTGTTTCACTCGTGTTCTTTACCGACTCTTGGAAACCAGATTCCTTCTACAATAAGGTGATGGAAAATAGAAAAATCGGCTTACATACATTACTCTTGCTCGATATCAAAGTTAAAGAGCAAAGTATCGAAAATATGGCTCGTGGAAGATTGATTTATGAACCTCCTAGATATATGGACATTGCTACCGCTTGTGAGCAATTGTTGGAAATTGAAGAATTACGTGCAGAACAAGCCTATACTCCAAATACTCCATGTGTCGCGGTATCAAGATTAGGGTCTCCACAACAAAAATTCAAGGCTGGAACTTTAAAAGAATTGGCTGAGTATGATTCCGGGGAGCCTTTACACTCTTTGGTGATGTTGGGTAGACAAGTTCATGAGCTTGAATTGGAATATTTGTTACAATTTGCAGATGATAAGGATGCTTTTAAGAAGATGGTTCAAGAGGATCAAGAATTTTTCAAGCCACCAGCTTGGGTTCCACCTGAAGAGGAGGATTAGATGAAGTGATGATATGGGATTGTCAATACTAGCGCAAATAACACACAATCATTAAAAGACATTGATTAATATACATGTAATCTTATTGGTTATCCATATTAATATAGAGTAATTTATTTTCCACACATTAACCTCACTGGAGAGAAAAAAAAGTATGTAGTGCACTTCATAATGGGAATTACTGGATTGATCTCTTCTATTTAATACATAACCAGTGTGTAAAGACGAACTCACGAACGAGCGAACTCACGCACTCACTCACGCACTCACTCACTCGCTTCGCTCGTTCGTTCGTTCTACCAACATTATACATCTACTCATTCTTCTTTTTGATATCCAACATATCCTTTTTAACATTCTCTTCGAGATCCCAAAGCATCCAATCATACCAACCATAATAAACCGGAATTATAGTAATCAAATGCCACAAACTATGAGCATCAACCAAGTCGAAAAACAAAGGAGCAAAGTCGAAAATCTCCATCAGCATTCCAACCATAATGATGAAACTGAGAAACAATGGATACAACAGGTATAACTTTGGAGATCTCAGATAAAAGCTTGGTAATAGAATACGCTTCCAATCAATATATGCCAAATGACTCACATCCATCTCTTTTTCTGCACTTTCTTTAGAATAATAATCAAAGTATAATCCGTAAACAACCAAATAAATAAGCATATTTTGAATAATCCCAACAACTATGTTCGCTTGCATGTTATAAGTATACAGCCAATCAGTTTCTAAACGATAAATATGTGCTGCGTATAAAGAAATACAAACCAAGGCCCATGATATACGACCAAGTAATCTGTTTGGTTTATGTAATCCAAGGACACGGGCAGCAATAGAATAGAACAGACTTAAGACTGTCAAACCAGCAAAATAATAATCCAATTTTTCAGTCAATTTATTATCACGAATATGAAAAATAGACAGAAAGACCCATGCACACATTGTTATAATGTTAACTATAATCATATTCAATACAGGATACAGTAAGTTTCCACTCAAGGCATATTTTGATAATTTTTTGAATCCCATCCAATGGACAATTAAATTACCTAAAGAAAAGATCAATGAAGCAAATTCTTGAATTCCCAAAATCCGCCAAAATGGCCATTTTCCATGAAATTGTACAACCTCTTCGTTATTCTCACGACGCATTTGAGTCACTTTCCTTTGACATTGATAATCACAATTAGATTCACAATTCCACCCTAATTGTAAATGATAAGGTAAAGGTTGCTCATCAAAAGTCCAGTCTGGATTATACCAATGTATAAAGAAGTCAGGGTCTTGAGCTAAAAACTCCTCGAAATGCTCCTCCTCAACAAGATGATAGAGAGGGTTTCCGCCACAGGTGGTTTGTTCACACTGATAGACACAGTCTTGGAATGCGTATAGGTCATCCCCGTGCGACGCTATGGCCATCCCAAGCAACGCGATCACGGCTACCTTCATCGTGTGGTGAATTTTCAAAAAAAGTTTGGGGCTGCGAATGAACCAAACGAGCCAAATGAGCCAAACGAGCCAAATGAGCCAAACGAGCGGAGCGAGTTTGAGAGTGAGTTTAGACCAAACGAGCGGAGCGAGTTTGAGAGTGAGTTTAAACCAAACGAGCGGAGCGAGTTTGAGAGTGAGTTTGATAGTGTATATGGGTAATTTTAGACGTGAACTAAGCGATTTTGAGAGTGAATTTGAGAGTGAATTTGAGAGTGAATTTGAGAGTGAATATGAGTGAATTTAGACGTGAACTAAGCGAGTTTGAAGATTAGTTTGATAGTGAATATGAGTGAATTTGTTGGTAAATTTGATAGTGAATATGAGTGAATTTGATAGTAAATTTGATGGTGAATATGAGTGAATTTGTTAGTAAATTTCATAGTGAATATGGATAAATTATAAAGAGTTGGGACAGACCAACCAGAGTCAAAAAAACCAATAATGGGGTATTCACAAAGAGACCAAATGAATGGTTGCTTTGTAGGTTCTTTTGAAAAGACCAAGAACAAGAATTACTCTTTAGGGTTCTGCCTAGAATTGTTTTTTAACCGAATGTCTCCGAATGACTCCGAATGACTCCATATGGTGATTATTATTGTGCTGATTATTATGGTGCTGATTAGCGATGGTGGTTCATGGCAGTGCATGGCAGTGCATTTACAAATCACACATGACACTGAAATCACTTGGCTATTTTGTTCACATGCACCCCACGAGGTGTTAACCCCACATACAGATGGCTGCGAAAAATCACTCACAGTGATCATAAGCCATCACAAAAATTTCAATACAGTTCCAAGATGAATCCATTAATTTAAAATTATTATCAACTATAAATATTACATTTGTTTTTTATGATCAACATATAAATACCCAATAGGTTACCGTTTCATGTAAACGCATAACCAAAAGGTTGATGAATTTCAACATCATCAAAATCACCAAAAGAAAGCTCATCAACCATGGATTGGAAATCATCAATAGTATTCAACATTTCCATGACGAGATCATTTGGACCCTTTTTAACCACATAATAAGATTTAAGATTCTCCAAAATCAATAAAAATCTAGTTGCCAAAGTATTCCTTGTTGAAATTAATTTTAAAATTTCACAACCACGAGCTATAGTACTGGATATTAAAATACTTTCAGAGTCATCATTATGATTATCAAGTGAATGAATGAAAAGAAACATGGTGGCAAAAAAGCATGGAACAACAACGTTACATACTATTCTACTAACATTTTGATGTACTCTATCATAAGTATGACCAACAAGATTAATACATAACAAAGCTGCATTAACAGCACATTTATGATATTTTAAAATGGAAGGATTTTCAATAGCTTTATTTGATTTTGCTAAAGTGATAAACATGAATAAAGGTCTTGTTAAAAGCATTATACCATATAATTGAAAAACATGAATTGAAAGGATCATATGACTAACATTCATAGGATCATCAATTAAACGATGAATCAGTAAATCATCATCAAGATTTCGCAGCCATTGAACTAAATCATGAGCTAAACCATTAACTTTTTTAAGTTTAATTGATCTTGTATTACATAAAGATGATGCAATTTTCCCAACAATAAAACATATTTTAGCCATTTCAACTTGAACTTTTTCAGTTAATGAAGTATGTTTTGGAAATGATTTTTTTTCTGGGTTGAGACCATCATTTGACCAATCCATATCATGAATAGCTAAAGGTCTACCCATAAAAATACTGCTTATTCTATCCAGAATATAAAGACTTTGAAATAGTCGAAATTCATACAGTTGTTGATGTTTTTGAAGGTGATAACCATTAGCTTCAGCAACTTTAATTGCTAAATTTAATTCTAACCAAGCTGTCAGATGTCGACTTATTGCTTCATAATAAAAATAACTAAGCAGATGAAATAATATAAGCCAATTTCTAGTTAAATGAACATGATTTTGACGGAATAAAAGTATTGCCGTTTCAAAATATCGACGTGATTCATCAGAAAAAACATCTTTATCCATTTGTTTATCTTTAAACACAGCACCAAGTGCTATTATCAAATACGTTATCACTGTTTCATTGGACATTTTCTTGGTTTTTGATAATGCAACTATTAAGATTCTTTGTTCAAAATCATTCATATCTAATATAAATACTGAATCATTAATATTTACTTTAAAGTATTCAATCAATTCCCTGCATTCTTCAACACTTGGTAATGGAACCATAATACTTGGTTTAAATGGTTGATCTAATACAACTTCAGGCGTTGGTCTTTTAACTTGAAGATTGTAAAGTTTGAATATAAACGTTGTCTCTGCAATAACTGCTTCAGGACTTGAGATTCCCAATGTATTTGATGTTCCATTGGAATTTACCACTAGTGTTATCTTCAGTTTGCTCAATTCATTCCATTCATTATTTACCCGATGCATAATATCGTGTGGATTCCGTTTTATGGTCTGTGGATTCCGTTTCATAATATCGTGTGAATTCCGTTTCATGGTATTGTCTGGATTTTTATTCGAATGGTGTACACTTCTCGGTAGTATCTTAAAATCTCCAGGCACTCCCAATTGATTGCTCTCCGCATTTATAATTCTTGGCTGTAGCTGGGCGTCAGATTTAAGCTTTAAAGATTGGTGGTTATCACCAAAATAATTTTTAGGGGAAGATTCCAATTTTATTTCCGAGGCCCCCTTATCAACAAGATCCTTAAAATTGTCATCATACTCATCATCATTGTTATCGTCATCATCATCATCATCAGGGGAAGATGATGTTTTATTGGGGAACAGTAGAAGTAATTCCAAAGATTTAGGAACATAAATACCACTTGGATCAGATAATTCACAACCATCACCATTAACAACACGACTACCACCAGAATGCTTTTCAAGTCTTAATTTTGCCATTCTTTCAGCTTTTAAAGATCTCTTATCAATAATAGTATACTCACAGTCAAGACCCTTTTTTAAACACATTGAACATGGTTTAACGCCGGAACATTTGTATTTCCGACGCTTACAACTATCACAAGCAGTGGACACCTTCTTACGCTTGTCAGGAGGAAGCATCCGTCTCTTCTTCTTGAAATCACACATTGATTGAATCTAAAAATTTTAAAGTTAACATGGTATCTACTTGTATCTTCATGGCTAATCATATATTATTTCCCACCATGCATCCCTGACAATAGTAACGTGGGGAATTCTCCGCTTACAGACATTACATCATGATTAAGTTTAAAAGACTTGAAAAAGAAAGAAGAGTTCCTTATGGAATTCCATACATTTATTTAGTAATTCCGCATACTACCATATAAAAAAAAGCTTAAATTCCGAGAGCTAGACCTACTATGACGCCAGTTCACATGGCTAAACTTCAATCATGGTTATAGATTTTCGGAAAATCATTGCTACGCGGTATACCGCCTTGCAAACGATCAACACAAAATTAAAAATATGACTGGACTATCATTGTTTGTGAAACCCAAATTGATTGTGAAACCCAATTTGTTGAACCATTTTTGTATTTTTTTTTTGGAACCCGAATCTGCTGATATTTCGGGTAACGGGCAACTTTGTCGGTTACACATTCTATCACACAAGTTTACAAGTTGAACTTAAGTTTACAAGTTGAACTTTAAATAAAAGGGGCAAAACGACCCCGCCATTGACATTTAGGCTCAAAACTCCATACAGAGTATCCATTTTTTTTGTTACTACGTGCTTGAAGTATCAGATTTCCAGGACGTTATTATTCAAACAGCTCACTTTATGTTTCTTGGTTATTTTGTTTTTGTTTAGTTGATGCATTTTTTTCCTTTTAAAAAATAGTAGAAACTCTTTACGAAAGATTATCGTTAGTTTCATCTATTCTTTAAGCCTTCAACTCTTTTCCTTTCGTTGCTCGTAATCTTGGGTTATGAGACTCACTCGAGCCTCAGTATCATCTTTGAGCTTTTTCCACATAATCAGTGGCTCGTATGCTTTAATATAGGAGAAGTCCCAAGAATCCTTATAACATGACACCATTATTCATGATTTCGTTCCAAGTTTATTTTTCGCAGCCAAATAATGTTGCCGATCTTAAACTTGAGCCGATTTGGGGCCGAATCTGGATTCATGGATGTTTGGTAAAAAGTTGATGTTTGGTATTAGTTGATGTTTGGTAAAAAGTTGATGTTTGGTATTAGTTGATGTTTGGGTTTATGTTGGATAACGGATAAACAATTGTTGATTATGAACATTTGATTATCTTTAAATTTGAAACATTATCAATGAGAATCTTGAAATAATGTTATTGTAATAACAAATACCCTTTGATAACAAAACAATTATCAAGTCATTCCACTCATTCAATCACATTTCAAAATAATCATCATAATTGACCCAAAAAATAATCATAGCAAGACACATTTAAAGGCATCTTTAGCCAGGTGAAACATGAGAGTTTCGGATTTACAACGGAAATCTGTACTTTTAGTCATGAAACAAGAAACTTTGTATGGAAACACTAGTTCGGATGTCACTATAATCAACTGGATTAATGTTAATTTAGGTGACATTTTGGGTTGACAAAATCAAACAGCAATCACTCTTGTCATCAAACTCCCGTGACTTTGAAAATAAGCTCAACAGTTTTATAAACCTTATTGCAACTAGCCACGTCATATTTTGGTGCAGTTGAAACCTAATTGCGAGATTGTGCCAGGTGCGAGCCCAAATTTAATTCTTCCGATAGTTTACAGATTGACAGCTTCTGGGGAACGTTTATGGTATGATTTTTAATTAAGGTTGTAGTTAGCATAGATGAGTATTATTGTAATTAACCATTTGCAATATAATCTGCAACATAATCACCATAATCATTATAATCACTTGCGAAAAAACCACCATAATCACCATAATCTGCAACACAACCCCATAATCACCACAATCTGCAACACAATCACCATGATCAAAACATTATATGAATACAACAAGCGAATAACCGGGTTGATAGATTGCTGATATTTTCTTTTGATAAAAACATTAAAGTCAAACTTTAAATGAAATCAGGTGAAAAGCAAATGTTTTGACACTGATTAAAAAACTACTCTAAATATGTAAAGATACTGAATCGCAAATTGAGTTGCCAACTGATACAAAGACAAGAATCAATAGACAATTATCTTTATTAATCAGTCATTGGGTCACTCATTTTACATAGTAATTTGTCTTTATCTGACAAGTATAGTAATTGGGCATTTTACCGATTTTTGGCCATATGACTGATTCGCGGTATTTGACAGTATCAGTTAGGTGGTGTCAATTGATCCAAAAGAGTAACATTAAATGTCAATTAATTGAGAGTCAATTGGCTACTACATATGAGAACTAGCAAAGTGAGTACAACTAGATTATCGAGCGACGCGAGATAATCGCTTGATAATCTTCTTCAACAGGTTGAGAAAAGCCGAATGAAGCCGAGCGAAGCGAGAAAATCACTCGATAATCACTCAGAAATCACTCGATAATCACTCGATAATCACTCGATAATCACTCGATAATCACTCGATAATCACTCGATAATCACTCGATAATCACTCGATAATCACTCGATAATCACTCGATAATCACTCGATAATCACTCGATAATCACTCGATAATCACTCGAAAATCACTCGGAAATCACTCGATAATCACTCAAAAATCACTCGATAATCACTCGATACTCGCTTTTTTCTCATTAGTCGGTGAATCGAGCGATTATCTTCTCTTATCAACAGTAACGAACTACTACGAATCAACTTAAAATTAACAAATGAAAACTAGGGTAGATCTGTAATCAGACTCACAAACAATATGAGCGAAAGAATTCCTCCACTCGCGAAAGAATTCAATCAGTCATTTCCACTTGCAAACTCACAAACTCAGTTTGTGAGTGTGCGCGAGTGTCCGTGCAATATAAAATTGTAAACTACTTTTACCGATAATAATGTACCTCCTATTACAATCAAATGTCATACACCTATTACAATCAAATGGATTACACCTCCTATATCAAATGGTATACACCTCCTATTACAATCAAATAGAATACACCTATTACCATCAAGTGGAACCACTCACAACCAATTTTTGTAAAGAACTCATAAACACTTGTAAAGAAACATCATCAGTCAAGACAACGGCACCATTAACCATTGCGAATTCTTGGTTGTTATACGCTATGGAAGGATTCAATTTTGAATACAAGAATCTTGCTTGAGAACCACCTTCTTCAGTATCAACAAATCTTGGTAATGGATAACGATCCACTAATAATTCAGCAGCTTCTTGTTTAGGTTCTTCCAACAAATTTTTAAAATTTTCATATTCAGGTTGATCTTGATAACCAGCTTTTCTCCATTGAGCAATTGTTTTACCATGAAAGATAAGAATATGGAAAAAGGTATCCAATAATAAAATACGATCATCTTTAATAGAAACTGAATCCAATAATACAGCTTCAGGTTCACCATCCAAAGAGAAGGAAGTTAAAGTTGGTTGAATCATAACAAGTGAATTGTTACAATCTTCAGTTAATAAAACATGTCTATAAAAAGCAGTTTCATCAGGAGAATTATTAAAAACTTGTAAGAATTGAGATCTTCTCAAATAGTAAATGAATTGAGGGTAAAGAGAAAATTGAGGACCCAAACGGAAAGATTCTTCTTGATCTTTTCTATAATCAGCAAATTTTTGACATAATTTAATCAATACACGATCGATCCATCTTAAGACATCAGCCCCATCATCTTGTTCAGATTTGAAGAGGGATACACGAGCCATTAATACTGCAGCAGCTTCTTGATCAAACGAATTTGTTAAAGCCATTTCATTACTTGTCATATAATTTGAGATTGTTGTTACTCTAATTCTATAAGAACCAGAAGCATGTTGATAATGAGTAATAAATTGAATAAAACTTTGATGATTTTCAGGTAAAGCTTCATTGTTTACCACATCAAAAAAGACACCATAAGAATGTTGAGGAGAAAGTGAAGATAATCTATAACGAGAAGTTCCACCAATACCTAATTCAGTTTCACTAACATTTGAAGTTTTATGACCTAAAGACAGAACATGACCAAGGACACCAGAAATTTTTAATTCTCTTGAAGTTTTAATATCAAAAGTACCATTAAAACCCATTAATAAATAACCATCTGAATCTTTGTTAAATAAACGTAAAAATGATTGTTTAAAAATTGAAGTTGTAAAAGCATCTGATAAAAGAAGTGTACCACCAGTTTGATTACACATATTACGCATTTCCAAAGTACCCATTTGATCTAAACAACCAGCAAATATATCAATAGTATGAGAATTTTTAACAGCTTTTGAAGCAAGTGAATTATAAAATTTCAAAGCTTTTTTATAATGTTTAGTATTATCTTTATCAATTTCTGAATGAGATCTAATTGGTTCTTTTAATTGTTGACCAACAATTAAACCAGGTTCTAAAGTACATGGACCTCCAGCAAATAACATAATTCTTGCACCAAAACCTGGATAAGTTGAACCTAATAAAGAAATTGCAATTTCTAAAGCTGCACCAGTTGATCTAATTGGTCTTTCATCTTTTTTATAAACCCAAGGATCAGGATTTAAACCTTCTAAAATTTGTGTTAAATTATATTCAACTTCTTCATATGGAACAAAAAATCTTGATAAAGTATTTGCATTATGAATACTTGTTGGATTTAATACAGGTTTTTGTAATTTAGTATTAAGTTCTTCATCAGTATATTCTTTATCACCTCTAAATGCATAACAACGTTTAACATTTTCTTTATCATATCCAATATCATGAACTTTTACAACAGTACCAAAAGTAATTAAACCAATTAATGCATTTGGTGGCAATAATGATAATGAAATTACTAATGTTTCTTTCAATGCTTGCAAATTTTCTGCATCCTGGCATAAGTCAATAACAAAGAAAAAAATTGGTGGATGTTGTACAGGTCTTGCTGTAACATATTCAATAGTTGAACTTGATCCATGTAATTCTAATGGTAAATTATCTTGAGTAATATTTTGATAATGTGGTGGTAATGGATTTCTAAATTTACATAATGGACAATTCCAAACTCCATTAGCTTCAATAATACAATATGCATTTAAAACAGCTCCACAATCTTTGTTATTACAAAAACATGGATCATATTGAGCAATAGGTAAATCTTCACGTTGTTTTAATGGTGTATATAATGCACCAGTTGGAACAATAATCTTGGCAGCTTCACCTTTGGTTGAAGGGAATGAATTCCATGAAAACCGGATCCCGTTAATATCTTCAGCTTCTTCAAAACTCATTTGATGTTTTGGACAACAAACCGAAAAAATTCAATAGAATTAGAGGCTACTTGGCGATTACAATGCACGGGGAAGTGGTCACGTGGGGAGCGATCAGTTGGTCACGTGGATAGTGCTGCGAATAGTGCTGCGAAGCAGTACTATGAGTAAGCTTGTCATGAATAGTGCTACGAAGCAGTACTATGAGTAAACTTGTCATGAATAAGACTGCTAAGCAGTACTAAACTTTTTATGAATATGAATCGTAGTACTATGAGTAAACATGTTATGAATAAGAATCAATGGTGTACAATTTAATTATATTGAGTACCACTACAGAGTGGTACTTGCACCGTGAATTCATTATTTTTGTGAAAACATGAATTGACCATCAACTGTCTCGCTTTCGCACACGAGCGAGTGTTGTTAAAGACATATATTGTACTATTATATCAAGTTATACTTTAAGTTATTATTGAATCTTCATCTTGAATGTGTGTGATCCACGAAACTAGTTATCTTTATTATATTTAGTTAAAAATTTACCGAAATTCAACAGAAATCAAGAGCGTTTTGCAAGCATATAATATTTATAGTGTAATGTCAAGAGCTGCAAGCACTATTATGCTTGATGATAAATTTTGATGGATATAGTAATATTATATATATAAATATTTGTAGCGTACGTATCTTTAGAGGTGTTTAAGATTTATGAATAATAGTGGATGTGAATTTCAGAGATTACGAGTGAAGCGAGTGAGAGACTCATGAATTCAACACCAAAGGTTGGGTAAGTTATATTGGATAATGATTTAATTATTCACCTTTGAATTGGCATGTGATGGTTTATGAATAAATGAGATAAAGAGGTAAAACAAGCGAGTTCGTTCGTTCGTGCGTGAGAAGCAAATTGTATTGAATTGTAAGATTAAATACTATTTTTTATGCTTGGGTGAGTAGCGAATTCCTATAACTTCTATGCCTATGACCTCTATGACCGAATGAGTAGAGACTCATGAATTCAACACCAACTGTTATGAATGAGTAGAGACTCACATATAACACCAATTGTTATAAATGAGTAGAGTCTCATATATAACACCAACTGTTATGAGTGACTTCTATTAACCACTAAACTAGTTATGATTACCAATTTGTGGCTGTATGATCCACCTCTTCCCCAGGTATGCTGGTTTTTGTTCACGAGTGAATTGGCGGATTCGTGGAATTCGTTATGAATTGATGGTCCGTAGCTAATTGTACAAGTGTAGATAATAAAATGAGCGTAGGTGAACGCTTGCCCGTTTGTATCAAGGGAATCAACTACCTCACGAACTCGCTTTGTTCAAATCCTATGATTTCGCAACTTACCCACCCACTCACTCACCCACTCACTCACTCACTCACTCGCTTTGATTGTTCAAATTCTACGATTTCGCAACTCACTCACTCACTCCTTTGCTTGTTTATCACAATTACTATGAATTTATGAAATTTACTTTTAAATCAAATACGAACGAGTTCGTGAGGAGTGAGTTCGTGAGGAGTGAAGGCTGTGAAAAGAATAAAGGTTGTTTGTGAGTTTTTGAGTGAAGGCTGCGAAAAGAATAAAGGTCACTTGTGAGTTTGTGCGTTGGCTCACTTGTGTACCAGCTCTACATGACTACTTCACCCTGCATAGTGTATTTACGTCCCGAATCAAGGTTAGCCAATATTACTTGCCAGGTGTGTGGTTTAAATCTACACACCTGGCCCCAAATTATTGCAGCATGGGTCTTACCCACACTCTTACAGTTTATCATGAACAGACTACAGTAAAAATGGCTTCACACCAACGTGTACTAATTGCTACAACCCTCAAGTGTACTGATGTTGGTTTTGTCTCAAATGGTGATTTCAGTCAAGTCTCGTCTGATTACGAATACTGCGAAGCAGTACTATGAGTGCTTGATACTCATTTTCGCTACTCACTCGCTCACGCACTCACTTTGTTGGTTCAGACTCCCACACTCACTCACTACCTTCATAGTAAATACAAAGCTCCCTTTTGCAGACCCAATAAATTGTCATGTTTGCTTAGGAATGTTAATAACTGTTGTCAGCTTCCACAGGCTAATAGGCTAGAATCCCATGGGGATTCTTAGACTAGTAGCTATGGGGGCAGGCTTTATATTCGGTACAGACAATATTGTCATTATGGTCTGTCCTATCATACCGCTCTACGGTTCCGCAACTTGCATTGTGTAAGTTGTTTGGATATACACCAATCTGGATAATAATTGGTGCGTTGCTTAGAATACAAAGAGGCATTCACACATTTGGTGAGCTTCTGACTGTTACCTTCTCTTATATAAAGTAGCGTATCTCTGTTTCTAGTAATTTCAAGGTTCTATTTACAAGCGTAAAGAAGTATACACGTGGTTACCCAATTATCATCTAGAGTTAGTCACTTCCTGACAGCTGATTCCAAACTATCATAACAGGAGATACCTAAAATCAATAGCTAGCTTCACCCCTCCATCAACCTAATAATTTGTTAATACCACTAACCAGGCAGCGCATATAACTTTATAACGCTAACAACTGTAGAGGCAATATCAAAGTTCTAGTCTTTATTTTGGGGCTCGTTTGTTCATTGCGATAAATGGCTGCGAAAAGCACAGAGTGGTGGTTTTTTTAACAAGCGAACGAACGAGCGAATGAACGAGCGAACGAACAAGCGAACGAACAAGCGAACGAACAAGCGAAGCGAGTGAGTGAGTGAGTGAGTGAGTGAGTGAGTGAGTGAGTTTGAGAGTGAGTGGGTGAGTGGGAGAGTGCGTGTGTGAGTTCGTGAGTTCGTGAGTGGGTGAGTTTGAGAGTGAGTGGGAGAATTTGAGAGTTAGTGGGAGAGTTTGAGAGTTAGTGAGTGGGAGAGTTTGAAAGTGAGTGGGAGAGTTTGAGAGTTAGTGAGTGGGAGAGTTTGAGAGTGAGTGGGTTAGTGGGTGAGTGAGTGGGTGAGTGGGAGAGTTTGAGAGTAAGCAGCATTACGAGCGAAGCGAGATAACATCAGCTACTCATGCACTCACTCACGCACTTACTCACACACTCACTCGCTTCGCTCGTTCGTTCTGAACATCACCTGAAAAGCAGCATTACGAGCGAAGCGAGATAACATCAGCTACTCACGCACTCACTCACGCACTCACTCGCTTCGCTCGTTCGTTCGTTCGTTCGTTCGTTCGCTCGTAGTTAGTTTCGAGAGTAGTATTTTCGTTGCACATACTTTCTCTAACGCATCAGAACATCCCCATCCTTCTTCTTCTCCTTCCACCTTCTCCGCAATCTTCCTCTCCTGCCTCAACGTTGGCCAATTCGCAGCCAAATTCTCAGCCATTTCCAGTATCAACGATTTTTACCAAAGCTACATCCTATCTAGAACAATAGGAGAAATTTATTATGGTAATGTCTCTTATAGTTTAGTGGTGAATGATGTTTCAATTACAATCATAGTATACTATAAAATAGTACAATTATACTCTGGTGATTATGCTGCTTTATTAATGATTTACAGTACTACTATACTCACAGAATACTGCGAAGCAGTATTGTTTTTGATTGAATGGGGTTAGACGCGATGCATGGATTTGTATGAGATTTGAGGCTTTAGTTTAGTATTCAATGTCACGAACAAACATTCGAAACCACTAACAAAAATTCGAAACCACTTTTGATAATATCAGTACTTTTGATATCATTTTGTGAAGAAAACTCGGATGTTTCCATAATCAACACTAAACAAACGAACGAGCGAAGCGAGTGAGTGAGTGAATGCGTGAGTGCGTGAGTGGGCTCGTTCGTTCGTTCGTTCGTGAGTGAGTGCGTTCGTGAGTGAGTGAGTGAGTGAATGCGTGAGTACGTCAATGAGTTTTCTGTGCACAACTTCTCAACTATGATTCAGGTTACAATCAACCGAATATCCTTATGGAAGAACCTTGGCTAACTCTCAAGATAATCCAAATGAAAAATCATATCATTTTGCAACCCAATATTGACTTTCTTTATTAAATGCTGATTAGCATGGTCTTTTGATTAGCCTAGGCTTTTGTGTGACCCTCTGATTACCTTTACCATCTGATTACCCTTACAGCTGATTCCCTTTAGCTATATTTGTAAAACATCACGATTCTGTATTTACCTGAGCTCTTTATTGAATACAAACCAACTCTACGAGTTGGTTATTCCTTTTAAACCATTCACCAAGTATTCATTTTTGCAATTTTTGTGCTGAATGATGATAATATTCAAAATAAACTTTCTATGACTAGGTTGAGATTGTTTCTGACACAGACAACCTACAAGAATATCAATATATAATATGTGATTGGTGCTTGGTGGAATCTTGTCTTTGTGAGCTAAATTATTGCGGTACGGACTGAGTTGGATAGCACCTTTATTTTCAATGCTATTCAATCGAATGTCTACAAGTATTTCGCTTGTTGTTTTTGCGTAGGAGGCTAAAGCCAAGTGACATAGAATCTGGCTTCGCAGCAGTTTATACACCTAGACTATTCGCTCCAACATGAATGCAGCTTTACGAGCATAGTGAGATAACATTAGCTATTCACGCACTCACTCACGCAACTCATAGTGCTGCGAAGCAGTACTATTGACAAAGCACTCGTAGTGCTGCGAAGCACTCTTAGTACTGCTTCGCAACACTTTTCGTCGCACTTTTCGTCGCACTATTCACGAAGCACTCATATTGCAACGAAGCAGTACTATTGACGAAGCACTCATAGTGCTTCGCTCGTTCGCTCGTTCGTGAGTTTGTGAGCTCTTTCACTCGTTCGTTCACTCGTTCGTGAGTGTTAGTTCCATTATTGATATGAACAGTAAGCAGGGAATCGATATAAAAACATTCCAACATGCTAATAAGATTGAAAGCCATTCCAACAAGCACAAAGATGGAACTAACCTTTAAAGACTGTACAATATTTTATAATTAAAATTGAAATGACAAACGAACGAGCGAATGAACGAGCGAAGCGAGTGAGATTGTGAGATTGTGATATTGCGAGCTATTGATTTATTGAGCTTGTTTGTTTGTTTGTTTGTTCGTTTGTTCGTTTGTTCGTTTGTTTTGTCGTTCCATTACGACATATTTGCAGCCATACTATTTTGCCCAAGAAATCGAAAGAGCGAGTGAGTGAGTGAATGCGAACTTTTGAGTTTGTGAGTTCATTTGCTCGTTCATTTGCTCGTTCGTTCGTGAGTGCAAACCTTTAGTGAATTGAGTAAATAATCTAATCTATGGTTATTATTCTGAATTCAGTTGTTTGAATGAGTATGACTTTTATGATTTCAATACTATTTGCATGATTGTTTACTATTGACGAAGCACTCATAGTGCTGCGAAGCAGTACTATTCGTCGCACTATTCGTCGACTATTCGTCGCACTATTCACGAAGCACTATTCACGAAGCACTCATAGTACTGCTTCGCAGCACTATTCGTCGCACTGTTCAGGAAGCACTTTTCGTCGCACTGTTCAGGAAGCACTTTTCGTAGCACTATTGACGAAGCACTCACAGTACTGCTTCGCAACACTTTTCGTCGCACTATTCACGAAGCACTCATAGTGCTGCGAAGCAGTACAATTCACGAAGCACTCATAGTACTGCGAATCAGTACTATTGACGAAGCACTCTTAATACTGCTTCGCAGCACTTTTCGTCCGACTATTGACGAAGCACTCATAGTGCTGCGAAGCAGTACTATTCGTCGCACTATTCAGGAAGCACTCATAGTATTGCTTCGTAACACTTTTCGTCGCACTATTGACGAAACACTCATAGTGCTGCGAAGCAGTACAATTGACGAAGCACTCATAGTATTGCTTTGCAACAGATCTCGTCGCACTATTCACGAAGCACTCATAGTGCTGCGAAGCAGTACTATTGACTAAGCACTCTTAGTACTGCTTCGCAACACTTTTCGTCGCACTATTGACGAAGCACTCATAGTATTGCTTTGCAGCACTTTTCGTCGCACTATTCACAAAGCACTCATAGTATTGCTTTGCAACAGTTCTCGTCGCATTATTCACGAAGCACTCATAGTGCTGCGAAGCACTCTTAGTACTGCTTCGCAACACTTTTCGTCGCACTATTGTCGAAGCACTCATAGTACTGCGAATCAGTACTTTTGACGAAGCACTCTTAGTACTGCTTCGCAGCACTATTCGTCGCATTATTCACGAAGCACTCATAGTACTGCTTTTCAACACTATTCAGGAAGCACTATTCAGGAAGCACTCATAGTGCTGCTTCGCAACACTATTCGTCTCACTATGGAAGAAGCACTCATAGTACTGCTTCGCAGCACTATTCGTCGCACTGTTCAGGAAGCACTCATAGTGCTGCGAAGCAGTACCATTGACGAAGCACTCTTAGTATTGCATCGCAGCACTATTCACTCATAGTATTGCTTTGCAACAGTTTTCGTCCACTATTCACGAAGCACTCATAGTACTGCTTCGCAACACTATTCGTCGCACTATTCACGAAGCACTCTAAGTACTGCTTCGCAACACTATTCGTCGGCTATTCACGAAGCACTCATAGTACTGCTTCGCAACAGTTTTCGTCGACTATTCACCAAGCACTCATAGTACTGCTTCCCAACACTATTCGTCGCACTGTTCGTCGCATTATTCAGGAAGCACTCATAGTACTGCTTCGCAGCACTATTCGTCGCATTATTCAGGAAGCACTCATAGTACTGCTTCCCAACACTATTCGTCGCACTGTTCGTCGCATTATTCAGGAAGCACTCATAGTACTGCTTCGCAACAGTTTTCGTCGACTATTCACAAAGCACTCATAGTACTGCTTCGCAGCACTATTCGTCGCACTATTCACGAAGCACTCTAAGTACTGCTTCGCAACACTATTCGTCGACTATTCACGAAGCACTCTTAGTACTGGTTCGTAGCACTATTGGTCGCACTTTTCGCAGCACTATTCACGAAGCACTCATAGTGCTGCGAAGCAGTACCATTGACGAAGCACTCTTAGTACTGCTTCGCAGCACTTTTCGTCGCACTATTCACAAAGCACTCATAGTACTGCTTCGCAGCACTATTCGTCGCACTTTTCGTCGACTATTCACAAAGCACTCATAGTACTGCATTTCAACACTATTCGTCGCACTATTCAGGAAGCACTCTTAGTACTGCTTCCCAACACTTTTCTTCGCACTATTCACGAAGCACTCATAGTATTGCTTCGCAACAGTATTCGTCGCACTATTCACAAAGCATTTCTAGTACTGCGAAGCAGTACTATTGACGAAGCACTCCTAGTACTGCTTCGCAACACTTTTCTTCGCACTATTCACGAAGCACTCTTAGTACTGCTTCGCAGCACTATTCGTCGCATTATTCACGAAGCACTCCTAGTGCTGCTTCGCAACACTATTCGTCGCACTATTCACGAAGCACTCGTAGTGCTGCTTCGCCACACTATTCGTCTCACTATTCACGAAGCACTCATAGTATTGCTTTGCAACAGTATTCGTCGCACTATTCACAAAGCATTCTTAGTACTGCGAAGCAGTACTATTGACGAAGCACTCCTAGTATTGCTTTGCAACAGTTTTCGTCGCACTATTCACGAAGCACTCATAGTACTGCTTCGCAGCACTATTCGTCGTATTATTCACGAAGCACTCTTAGTACTGCTTCGCAACACTTTTCGTCGACTATTCACGAAGCACTCATAGTACTGCTTCCCAACGCTATTCGTCGCACCATTCAGGAAGCACTCATAGTACTGCTTCGCAGCACTATTCGTCGCACTGTTCGTCGCACTATTCACCAAGCACTCATAGTACTGCTTCGCAACACTTTTCATCGCACTATTGTCGAAGCACTCATAGTATTGCTTCGCAACACTATTCGTCGCACTGTTCGTCGCACTATTCAGGAAGCACTCATAGTACTGCTTCGCAGCACTATTCGTCGCGTTCAAACAACCCCCTACACATATCTCCATCTGGAACAACCGATCAACTGATCATGGTGCCACTTCCATTTGTGGGGGTAATGTTCGAGAAAAAAGCAAGATTACATAAGTTTTGGCCCCAAACTTCGGAGTTTAAGAAGTTCCAAGAAATATGGACTCAACAAATGTAAGCAATCAAGAAGGTTGAATCATAGGTGATGGTTAATTTAATCAATCAGCAGTGAAGGAAACTTTATGAACCCTCTTGTATTGACTTTGAACCCTCTTGTATTAAACCCAACATCATTTAAGAGAATCAAATACGAGAATTCTTCTTAAAAGATTAATCACAAAAGCACATTACCTTAAACGGTACATTATACTGTTAATAAGCAACCTTGACAATCATAAACAATTGCATAATCATCAACCATTTTCCACAAGATCAAACCTCGTCCAGTTGAACCTCGTCCAATTAACCAAACATCTATAGATCTAACGATAACTTTAATATGTACAGACACTTATAACTCACCCACACCAAAGCAAAAATTTACGATTGTGTTAGCCCTTGAAAAAGAAAAGAAAATTGTCAAGTGGGGCCATATGTCTATTACATGTATATATATGTAAAAGGATTTCCTCCAATGAATGACTAGGAGGTATCTAAGGGTGTTTAAAAAAAAATCACTTACACAGGCAGACACACCCACACACACAGAACACACCCACACACACACACACACACAATGCAAAGGTCAGAAACATGTGTGGCATCTAATATTGAAAAGCCATATTACATGAAAGTATTGGCAGATGGAAAAGTGTTAAAAGTTCAAAATTTAAGACAACGAAGAGTACTTAGTTGTGTTAATTGTCATTCTAAAAAGTTGAAATGTTCAAGAAACCAACCTTCATGTTCAAATTGTGGGAAATTGGGATTGGAATGCAAATACTTTGTAAATCAAAGAGTAAGCAGAGGGGGTAAAAGATCTTCCAGATCAAATGAAGAAACTAATGATAAAACTTATGAATCCAATCTGTACAATTTCAATTTTAGCTCTTTTACAATTGCTAACAATAATTTAAAGAAACAATTTATTCTGAAATCAATATTGAATGCATTTTTTACTCAAAACTTGAATACTTTATTTAACTTGGAATCTAATTGTTATTCCAAAAAACAAGATGAAATTGATCTTTTAAAATGTCTTCCAACTAAAGAACAATCTTTTAATCTTGTGCATATTTACTTTGACAGCTTTCATGTATTGAATCCTATTGTTGATTGTGACAAGTTTTTAAACGAGCATGATCGTTTTTGGGATTCAGATCCTTCATTGGTTTCACTAAATCATTTTATATTATTGTTTCCTATTTTATATGCAGCAAATACTATTTCACAAAATCAACATGAAGATTCATGCAAATATTTAAAAGGTTTCAATGAGATTTGTCAATATAATAATTTGAGTCAAGATGATTATTTGGGTGAAGATTATAATTATAATTATTCAAATTCAAACCTTGTTCAATTGGATGATTTTAAAAACATTCAATTATTAATTGGTAATGTGATTATTCAATCTATATCACCAAATTGTACACAAATTTCATCAATTGTCAAGTTGGCAAAATCTTTAAATATTTATGTTGAGGATGATGAAAAGTATTACGTGAAAACTAATTTATTATTATCTTGGATAATTTATGATTTAGAAGTTTCAAATTTAACTTCATCATCGATTGATTTTCCAAATGAAAAATTATACAATTTTAATGAAAAGTATATTGAAGATCCATTTGTTTTTTTATTATATGTCAAGTTGAAATATAATCAAATTAAAACTGAAATTGAATCAAACATCAATTTGAACATTGGTCTTGTTAATGATTTTTCAAACTACATCACCCAATCCATTAAAAAATTGAATTGCAATGAAGATGATATGAAATTTATTAAAACTCACTCATTTTCATTATCTGATCATGCTTTGATTCTTTTTTATCAAAAAAAATTATTTAATGATTCTGATCATTTTACATCAGAATTTGATATTTCATTTGAAAGTACATCCTCAAACATCATCAAAAATTCATTAAATGTTATGAACAAACTTTCGGATTGTGAATTGGAAAATCATCTTATCCCAACAATCGCAAACACTTTAGATTTATTTTTGAATAAGGAATCTCAAAAAGTGGAAAAATTCAATTGGTTCACCAAACCAAGTGTTCCATTTGAAAGTATACTCTTATTACTGATTATCATCATATTCAAACTTAAATATGAAGCATTTAAAGATGATGACGAATTGACAAAATGTATGGAATTAACAGATACACTTTTAATCAACTTGAAAACAACCAATGATCAAACTCTTCAACCCGCAATCAATTTAACAAGCTTGGTTTGGGATTACATGAATGAGAAATTTAACTTAAAATCACCCTCACCAATTGAAAGCCTTGAATTGTATGACGTGAATATCTTACTGATTGAATCTGAGCTTTCTTCGGGTGAATTTTCTCATCAAGAATTATCCAAGAATTTTGCTTTACTTGAATTAAGCAACAAGTTTTATGATGAAATGACCAAGAGTATGAGTTGTGAATTGAAGAATAAGTTGAAAGAATTGATGGATTTTTTGAGTGAATCAAGCTAATTGACGATATGAATAAAAATTAGCCGCAACATTACCTCAAAATTGTTATAAAGAACACAACATTAACTCAGCTATTATGAATTGAACGACATAAGCTCAGCTATTATGAATTGAACACAACATAAGCTCAGCTATTATGAATTGAACGACATTAACTCACAGCTATTAAATGCACAACATAAAACTATTTATTATGAAATTATTTATTAAGCAGTATTGCTATTATGAAGTTACGAAATGTGTTGGGAAGGAATTTATGAAGCTATTGTGAATTATTTATTGAAATTATTTTTATTGAAGCTATGAAGCTATTGAAGCTATTGAAGCTATTGAAGCTATTGAAGCTATTGAAGCTATTGAAACTATCAAAACTATCAAAACTATTTATTGAAACTATTTATTGAAACTATTTATTGAAATTATTTATTGAAACTATTTATTGAAAAACAAATCATATTTATCATCATCTGTAGAAGAAAGATCCAGAACATTATCAATTCTCAACTCGTTGTATTATACAGTTTTAAATTTTAAGTCTTAGTTACTATATACATGTATTTATAAACTAGCGCCTATTCTTCAAGACAAATACAATAGCCGAGCTGAGATAATTGTCTATCATCACAGCTTGTGTTTTATAAATGGCCTTTTCTGTTCAAGTTTACTTTTCGTAATCAGTCAAATAGCACAGTTTATAGTAAGGTAATGGTTAAGCAATAGTTAAGCACTCACAGTAATTCAGAATAGCAATAGTTAAGCACTCAAAAGCACTCAACCAATAGTTACTCCCAACAGTTACTCAACCAACAGTTACTCAACCAATAGTTACTCCCAATACTTAAGCCAATACTTACTCAACCAATAGTCAAATAGCACTTAAACCTTGAGTCTTCATGATCCTTTACGCAGTACCTTATAAAGCAACTCCCTTACGAACCTCAAGCGTTTAGCTCAAAGTTTAACATTCACCTAACATATGGTTCAACAGATCCCCCTAAACATGCTTCAACAAATCCCCTAAACATGCTTCAACAAATCCCCCTAAACATGCTTCAACAAATCCCCCTAAACATGGCAACAAATCCCCTAAACATGCTTCTTTAATGGTTCAACAACTAGCTTTTCAAATGTATACATTTCAGAGACCGCAGTTTGTCTCTTCAACAGTGCTAGTTGGTCCAAGCCCTCCAAGTAAAACTTCTTTATAGCATCTTGATCACTAATGGATTTTTGAGACTTGAACTGATCAACAACCTTTCTCTTTGCGTACTCTCTAAAGTTGTAATTACTAAACTTGTTGGCACTGTTTAATAACTGCTTGTACAATGATAATATTTCCTTAGATGAAGCCATAATTTTGATTTATAAGCTGAAGGTTTTTTTGGAGTGAACGAACGAGCGAACGAACGAACGAACGAGCGAACGAACGAGCGAAGCGAGTGAGTTTGCTCGTTCGTTTGTTCGTTCGTTCATCGCTCACATACTCGCCTTAATAACCAACTGACTAGCTTTCGTTTGCTCGTTCGTTTGCTCGTTCGTTTGTTCGTTCATTCATCGCTCACATACTCGCCTTAATAACCAACTCACTAGCTATGCTAACTCAAAACTCAACTAGTTAACTCAACTAGCTATGCTCACTCAAAACTCAACTAGTTAACTCAACTAGCTATACTCACTCACTCACAAACTCACTCGCTTCGCTCGCTCGTTCGCTCGTTATCTAATACAAATCGTCAAGAGCAAATCTTAATCAATACATACATCTCAAAACTAAAGCAAAGCTCAAAAAAACACGGTAGTTACTCACACGGTAGTTACTAAAATGGTAGGAAACGAGCGTAGTCACACCCTCACGAACTCACTCACGAACTCACGAACTCACGAACTCACGAACTCACGAACTCTCACTTACTAACTCACTCGCACTCACTCGCACTCACTCGCACTCACTCGCACTAACTCACTCGCTTCGCTCGTTCGTTATACATACATCTCAAAACTAAAACTTATACATTTCCATTGTTTCTGAAATAGCGATAATACTCTCCACCTAACCAACAATTTCCGATAACCTAAATTTTCCTTTCATCGGCGAGAAATGGTTGAAACAGCCCGCAGGGCAATAAAAACAGCGTGAAATAACCATGAAACGAAAGTGGAACCGGTAATGATGCGAACGTGAAATATCCAATTCTTACTCAAAAAACTCACCAACTAGCTATGCTCGCCTAGCTATGCACACCAATTAGCTATGCTCACCAATTAGCTATGTCCACCAATAAGCTATGCTCACTCACTCGCTTCGCTCGTTCGTTCAACTAAATATGCCCACTCACTTGCTTTGCTCGTTCGCTCAACCAACTATGCTCACTCACTCGCTTCACTCGTTCGTTCAACTAACTATTCCCACTCACTCGCTTCGCTCGTTCGTTCAACCAACTATGCTCACTCACTCGCTCCGCTCGTTCGTTTCGCTCATATTCTTTACATACTCCTCAAATTTCTTATCATCCGCAGCCGATCTCTTGTGCATGCTCTTCTTCGTACTTGCTTCCGCCATAATCTCTTCGAAAATCAAAGCCTCTTGATCCTCCTCTGGAGTACGTTTAACGTCTTGCATTTTTTTACCGAAATACAAGACACTTTCAGCTCTTTTTATTCTCTCCTTTTTGGAGAGTTTTTTAGAATTCAAAACCTTATCACAAACCTTGTTCAATACTCCGGTCACCTCATATTTTGTTGAAGCCCAAGCTGTGGCTAAGAATTTTCCTGTGATTAATCGTTCCAATTCCTTTTGCCTGTATGCATCAGCTATGGAAATCTCTTCTCCATTAGCCTCAGCAATATGGATGGCTTCTTGTTCCTTAAGCATTTCATCGAGTGATGCTTGTGCGTCTAATGCTGTTTTCAATATGGAATATCCATTTTTAACGTTACCACTTTTTGTCTTAACGCTGGTAAATATTTTTGATACTCCAAACGTTTTGACAGATGCAAGAGTTGCATTTGCTTGATTTATATAAACTTTACTAATCAATTGTAATAATTGAATACCAAAGCTTTCGATTTTCAAATCATCAAATTCAATATTTAATTTGGTTTCAAATTGTCGTAATGCATCAGAATTATTAACAAGACTTTGATATTTATCGATTCTTGAAATCAAATTTTCCGAAAGTTCTTCAATTCTGGCTTCTTTAGCTAATTTAGATTCTTCATGAATTTTAACAATTTCTGCCCTTTGTTCTGGTGTTAATTTACGTTTTGCCTTCTTTTTATTCTTATCAATCTCATCAATTGTAATCTCCTTATTTTCATCCAAGCTATCGGTAATAGCTTCATGTGTACCTGAGTTTACTTTATCATGATTTGTTAATTCATCTTCATCATCATCTTCATCTTTAAAGATATCTGCAGTTTTAGATATTTCTTGTAACATTGCCAATTCACCAATCCAATCTTTAAAGCTTTCACCTCCGAAAATCATTGCAAAGAATTGTGCTGGATCAACATCTTCTCTATCTATTCCACCTTCTGATTTCAATCCTTCAACACCAATTTCATCATATAATGCTCTGGATTCCTTATTTTGTAAGACGCCATAAGCTTGTCCTAATTCTTGAAACTTTTCTGCTGCTGCTGGATCATTACCATTTTTATCAGGATGAAGCTTGATTGCTTGTTTTCTGTAAGCCTTTTTCAATTGAACGTCATCTGCGCTAGGATCAACCCCTAGGATATCATAATATGTTGTATCTTTAACCATGAAGATTTATAAAAAAAAAAAAATCAGTGTCGAGGTGCGAAAGTTTATTGTGTAAGGCTGTACTATTGAGTGTAGTTACTGCGCTTAGCTTTATAGTTATGCAAAACAAGAATCTATGATAACTACATGGGATAAATGTCAGATTATGAGAGTCACTATGAATATGCGAGTCACTATGATTATGCTAGTCACTATCGGATACTTTTTATTGAATGATTCTTGCTAAGTCATATCATTTACTCTCATTCTGTGTTACTTTTACTAAGCATCATTGTATCTTTTGCACAGCCCTTTTTTATAGTTTCCTCGTTAAATAGCAAGAGAAGGTAATAGTAAAGGTGATGCTTCCTTGGGAATGTACAAGTTTGATACTTTAAAGATGAAGCTTGGGGATTTATTTTTAAATAGATGACGCAAGAAGGGTCCTTTTAGACGAGACAAGAATAGACTTGACGGAATAGACTTTTAAGACACAGAATGAACAAGTTAAGAGACTTGATAAATTGTAACAGTTGCAAAACAATACTTTTATATGTGGCAATGAATATGAATGGTGAGTGAGTTTAAAGGGTTATGATAATTTTAGTGCTGCGAAGTTGACTATGAATAAGAGTGTATGAGAATTTGAAGTATATGAATTAGTGTAAGAAGTATAGCGAACGATTGAATAGTATCGTGAACGAATAGTATGAATAATATAGTACACAAATAGTATGAATAGTATGAATAGTATGAATAGTGCAGTAAATTTATTATGAATAGCATAGCTTCGTTTGCTTATCATGACGTATACTCTTGGATTTACTCTGGCAAGTATACGGTTATTTGAATAATTTTTGAAAGGTATACGGTTATTTGAATAACTTTTGGAAACTATACGGTTACTTCAATAACTTTTGGTTTTAAAATTTTTAAATCTACAATGGAAATGGGTATGCCTGAAATAATATGCTTTCAACTAATGCAGGTTATGCCTAAAATTATACTTTAAACTGATTTTAAAGAAAATCCACCTATAATGATTACTAGGTGGTACATTCCTCGCACTAACACTCACTCACACCAACACTCACTAACACTCACTAACCCTCACTCACTCACACTAACACTAACAAACGAGCGAAGCATGAACATGAACATATTTATCATATTCAGCTTGATAAAATCTCCGTCTTAATTACCATATTTTGAGTCATACCTCTGAAGGCCCATACCGCAATAATGTAACTCACGAACGAACGAACGAACGAACGAACGAACGAACGAACTCGCTTCGCTCGTTCGTTCGTTCTAAAAGGTAAACGTAATCCTATCAACCTCAGGAACAACAAATATCGTCTCCATTCCATTCTTAACATCCACATCCATGGAAAAATCATTCTCAAGAAACGAACTCAAAGGTTTGATTGATAGCTTTGGAAGCTGCATGTAACCAACATTGAGTGGAATCAAAACCATCTTTAAATAATTTAAATCTGTATTCAATGTAAATGTATGCTTTTTAAAACCAGAAATCAACCAATTTTCTTCATTTAAAAATTGAAGTTGAAAAGTTTCATTTCTTCCCGCTTCACTATTACTCTTATCAAACCATTTTAAAATTGTTTGAATTTTCAAGTTGACTTCAATGGGTTCACCAACCAAAAATTGAGCCTTTTTATCAAGTTCAAATTCAACAATATGCATGTATTGTAATACAGGAACAGGAACCGAGATCATCAACTCGTGTACCAGAGTCTTCAATTCTCTATTCAAAGGGATTTCTCTCTTGTCCAATACACTTTGGAAAATCTTATTTACAGTTTTCTTGTTTGAGGACTCCTGAATATGATGCAAGACTTTGATGTATAAATTCTCCATAATCTCGGAAACACTGGTTACTTTGATTTCCTGGAAAAGAATAAAATTGGTTATATCAAACAGAAAGAATTCTTTAATGAATGGATAGCATAACATCCAAAGGTATCCCAATTCATAGTATTTGAGTTCATTCAAAATGTAATGTGTAGTGTGTTCGAAACATTCTTCTATCAAACTAGAATATTTTATACTCAAGTCAAGTACGTCATTTGATGAGATATTGTATGACTTTTCAGGAACTATTTTATAGAAAATAGATGCTGCCTGGTCTCCTTGTGCAATCATCTCCTTTAGCTTTGTGGCTGGCAGTTCAAGCGAGTAATTTTTTTTGGTAGTGGTGAGTTTATTTTCAAAAATCCGGATTGGTGATCTTGGATTCGATGTTCCCACAAGAAATTTGGAGTATATGTAATCTTCTCTAAAAATGTCTTGAACTGACACTGAAATTTTCAATGATGTGTCGACATCTTGAGTCAACTCGTGTGAGTATTGGATATTGTCGCTTGAAAATGTTAATCTGCATTTTATGGTGATTACTTTATTTTCATTCTCGAGGTTATATGGAAGAATAATCTCGACACATTCGTTGGCGGCTGCCTTTCCATTGTTTGGAGAGGCGATGTGTTTTTTGGATGTGAGTGAGTTTTCTGTGGGAGTGATTTCTTTATTGTCCTTTGATGAGTTTTCGGGAGTTAATTCTTTATTGCTTGTTTCGTTTGAGTCTTTATTGGGGACACTTTTCGTGTCATCATCACTCCCGGTATCATCATGTGATGAGTCTTTATTGGGATTCCTGGTGTCATCATCACTCCTGGTGTCATCATCACTCCCCACATCACCATCACTCCCCGTATCATCATTTGAAAAATCATCTTTGGGAACATTCCCCGTATCAAAATCTTCGGGAACATTCCCCGTATCAAAATCTTCGGGAACATTCCCCGTATCAAAATCTTCTTTGGGAACACTCCCCACTTCACCCTCATTCTCTTCCAATCCAACACCTTCAACCTCCACCATCAAATCCTCAATATCCATTAAAGAATTAAACACCCGTAGTACCAAAGAAGTACTTCCCAAATGAACCTTGGGATTGTTCACAAACTCACACCACAACTTATCCACATTCTGATAGAAATTAAAAACATTCAGTGGTGTCTGAATCTTTTGTTGAATAATAACCGAATCGTTATCATTATCTGTAAAGTTTTCCAATTCTTCATAATCTTTAATAAGCTTTAAATTTTTATTGATTCTTATGGATAATTTGGTAGCGCTGAATAAACCTTGAGAAAAATGATTTGAATAAAGTCTTATAGAGTGTGAATTATTTGAATCAATTTTAATATCCTTAGCATTAAAACAAATCACTTTTAAATCGTTTGAAAGTTCCAATTCAATACTTTCAAAGAAAAAATCAATTTTGAATAAATTCATTAGATTCAAATCCATATAATATGTATACTTGGGATCATCAACACTTTTAAAAAATGGTAAAAGACTTGTTTCAAATAAACTATCAATATCAAACTCAACCTCATGATTCAAATTTTTTGATATTGTTTCAATCTTATTAAACATTTCATTAATACTCTTTGTAGATTTTAACATATTATAATTATTAATACCAAAATGATTACCAGTGACATTTTCATGATGAAAATTGGAAAATAATTTTAAACATGTTAAAAGTACAAGTTCATCATTATTAAGCTTCTCTAAACAATCCAAATATATTTCAAGTAATACACCTCCCATAAAACTCCAACTTTTTAATATAAAAAATTCACATGAATTTTGTAAAACATTTAAAGCTTCTGTATAATTTCCTTTTTGATGATTTAACATTGCAATATCTATACTTAGTATATCAACAGTTTTGGTTCTATTACAAAGTATAAAATTTTGAATTGCTTCTTCTGTTAATTTTTCATATGTTGATTGAAATGAATTTTCATTTTCAAATATTGGACCAAGAGGTTTATATGTGAATGTTAATATGTTATCAGATTTTGCTTCATCAAAAGATTTTTCATTTAAAGACTTTTCATTTAAAGAAATTTCTTGAAAAGGTTGATTTACTCCATTTATATAATAACCCATTGATTGACCAATTAAAGCAATTTTTGATCTTTTTAATAAAATTAATTCACCTCTAGATTCCAATAGTTGATTAAAATCAGATGTTGGAGGAATTTTATTGGATAAACTTAAATAATGATCGATGGTTATGATGATAAACTCATTTAAATCATTTATTAGATTATTCAAATCATTCAAGAAATAACTCAACTTTTGATATAATGTTGATAAATTCACTGAAGATCCAGACCCTTCAGCCAATGTTTTCAACAAAAATGATTGTTTCATGAATATCAATGATTTCATATCTATTAAACTGATTTTTTCATCTTGAAATAACTCCCAATTATATTCATCAGAATCAAAATTTATATGATTCATACTAGAGTTGATTATAAATAGGTTAGGTGATTGTACAAACCATCGATCCACATCTTCATAAAGTTCCTCATACACAACCAATGCATCTGTGAGAAGTCTCATGTCTTTCAATAGAGTTGCTAATGATAATTTACGTACACTTTCTTTAAGTGGATTATCAAACTTATCCAAAACACTTTGATATCTATTTGTAAAAGATTGTAAAAGTAAACCTTTTAAATTGAATATCAAATCTGAATAAACATCCAATTCACTACTCTCTTTCAATTTGAAACATCTTTCAATACCCCCACCTCTTGGGATATTCTCGATGGAATTCAATTCTTTACCACCATCTTCACCAAAATCGATTTTCAACTTGTCAAAAGTTGAAGTCTTGATTATTGTGGAGTTTTTATCTTTATATCCCAGAGGCATGTATAAAATGATCATCCATTCAACTTCTGAATTGGCCACCACATGGCGTAACCATTCCTTAATCAAAGGTCTCACTTGTGATCTGTAAATGTCAAGAGTTTCATACTTTACAAACATGAGCTTTGTATAGATGTTATTTGTGTGGTATTGTATTTTGCTTTTTTGATTCACTTTAGGTACCTCTTCAATGTATTTGATTGGTAATGATGGTATGGATTTCACTGGCTTGGATGAGTTGTATTTCCAATGGAGATTGGTTAGAAGGTTGGTTCGTGTCTGGAGGGTGTCTTTGATGACTGGGAATACGTTGAATGGGTCATAGTAACCCACCAGCACTGGGTTTCGTAGGTTGGAATCATCCATATTTGAGCGAGCGAACAAACGAACAAACGAACAAACGAACGAACGAGCGAAGCGAGTTCGTGAGTGAGTGAGTGAGTGAGCGCAGCGAAATTAGTTGTTTATATGCTTTATTGGTTGCTTCTACGCTCCACTAGCTGCTTATGCTCCACTAGCTGCTTATGCTCCACTAGCTGCTTATGCTCCACTAGTTAGCGAACAAACGAACAAACGAACGAACGAGCGAAGCGAGTTCGTGAGTGAGTGAGTGAGTGAGCGTAGCGAAATTAGTTGTTTATATGCTTT